>JADDOH010003824.1:0-36534 GCA_016648135.1 Agrypnia vestita
GCGTTTTGCCGTACTGGCAAATTTGATCTCAAATATCTTCTCTTTGGTTAGGAATTCCAAATCCAAATTAATACAGCTATTTACTCATGTATTTGTGTTTTGAAAATTATAATTCATTTGTTTTTTCCTCAATTGTTTTTTTCTTTGCGTCACTCAGTTTACAAAATGAAAATCTTGAAATATCGCGTTATTTACGAGTACGAGTTCCACCGTGTCACCAGTGCTGCAGAAACAGCTCGAAGGATTAATGATGTGTATTTCCTGCGACGGTGCCGCAAAATAAAACCAGTGCGTTTTTGGGGGGGTTCAACGATTTTTCGTGATCCTTGAAATTTCGACCTGCAGAACAAGCCCCGTGGACGGCCGGAGACACCAGTTGGAAATTTCGACCTGCAGAACAAGCCCCGTGGACGGCCGGAGACCAAAGTTGATAATGAATAATTGAAGGCTATTGTGGAAGCGGATCCATCGCAAACCACATCCGAGTTAGCTGCAGGCTGCGGTGTTAGTGATAAAACTGTTTTAATCCACTTGAAGCAAATTGTAAGGTGAAAAAGCTTGAAAGGATGGGTACCTCACGAATTGAGTGAAGCAAATCAACAAACGCGCGTTGACTGCTGCGTTGCATTACTCAACCGGCACAATAATGAAGGGATTTTAAATCGAATCATTACCTGTGATGAAAAGTGGATCCTGTACGATAATCGGAAGCGCTCATCGCAATGGCTGAACCCTGCCAAACCAGCCAAACCATGCCCCAAGCGAAAATTGACTCCAAAAAAGTTACTTGTGAGCGTTTGGTGGACTAGTGCTGGTGTCGTTCACTACAGCTTTCTTAAATCTGGCCAGACGATTACGGCAGATGTCTATTGTCAGCAACTGCAAACCATGATGGAAAAGCTAGCTGCTAAACAACCGAGGCTGGTTAATCGCTCTAGGCCACTGCTGCTTCATGATAACGCTAGACCACACACTGCACAACAGACGGCTACCAAATTAGAGGAGCTTCAATTGGAATGTCTAAGACATCCACCGTACCTCCGGACCTTGCCCCAACAGATTACCATTTTTTTCGAAATTTGGATAACTTCTTGCAAAGGAAAAAAATTCAACTCCGATGGGGCAGTCCAAACCGCCTTCAAAGATTTTATTGATTCCCGTCCGAATGGTTTTTTTAGTAAAGGGATCGATGTACTACCTATGAGATGGCAAAAGTGCATAGATAGCAATGGTACATACTTTGATTAAATAAATATATTATAATTTAAAAAAATCGGCTCGATGTTCCTCCCATACTAAACGCCAATTTCATACGTAAGGACCTAATATTTTTTTGCTTAATTTAAATGAAAGTTTTATCGAATCGTCCCAATGCCCGTCTGGTTTCGGGAGCGCTTCTTGAAAATCCTTATTGCGGTCGGTCAGTGAATCGAAGTGTTCCCAAATCGAACACCTGATCCTCAGAATCCGTGTCCCCTGAATGTGCCCCACCCCGTGTACACACGTGGGTACACACACGTGTTGGTGCACGCAAACACGTACGTAGGTGACCTAATAGAGACGCAATATCTCCGGAATGGAATTCCTAACGTGACACGGGTTTATCTCAGATTGGGATCTGTAATGGACCCCGAGAATGTGGGAGACGATGTGGGAACTAGGAACAATTTGGGTAAGATGCTCACGAGAGAAGCGATAATTTATTCAATTTATTCATTGGAATTGTTCATTATTTTAACATTTTCTCCTGATAAACATGACTTTCGTGTAAAATATTATATGAGTGGCGTCTGCTTGCTTACGTGCTGACTTGCCGTTGAAAAACTTTGGATCAATTTTTAACAATTTTTCCGTGATCCAGTCGAGCTGAAACTTTGCAAGCAGATTTGTGGCGACGATCAAGAAGATCTATCAAATTTTCGTTAAAAAAAGTATAATTATAGTATAATTTTGGATTTTTCAAATTTTTAATGGTTTTTTCATACAACTTGTATGGAGATTCCGACGCATATAGTAGAGACGAAATTCGAAAATGAGAAAGGGAGTATTGTAAAAACTTGGTTTTTATGGGTTACTTTTTTACTCCCTTTCTTTTGACGCGTATCGTCTGCTTGCTTGCTTGTCTGTTGAAAAAACTTTGGATCGATTTTTAACCCTTTTCCCGTGATCCAATTGAGCTGAAACTTTGCAGACAGACTCGTGGCAGTGATAAAAATGATCTTACAAATTTTCGTTTAAAAAATAATAATTATAATATATTTTTGGATTTTTCAAATTTTTTTATTACTCGCTTTCGTAGCGTTAGTTAACGCGTAGGTTAAGCGCCAAACGTGTTTCCGCTAGTAAATGGAAAAATTATAATAAAAACTTGGTTTTCATGGGTTATTTTTTTATTTAAACTTTATTCAAAAATCGCAATATGAGTTATTGATGACAACTATGGTTTCGAGAGGAGCAGTCCCTCCCATCATCAGATGTTTTTAATATCTAACTTAAATACAAAATTTATCAATGTATTCGGGCAGGTCAGGGAGGTCAAGGAGGTACGCGGTGGGGAGGGGGTATTTTTCTGGCCAGTAACAGAAAAAGTTCTAGGTTCGGAGAAGTGTATTTTCAGATTATTTTTAGGACTTCAACGGTGTTCACACTGTTGATTATCTATCCTATATGAGGAATCGAGTGGAGTAGTTTCAATTCGTGTCAGTCAAAATAATGATTAGTGTTGATCACGTAATTGGAAAATTTTGAAAAGTGGCCAGGGAGGCGCGCGGTGAGGAGTAGGTGTTTTTTGAGCAATAATGGAAAATCTCTAGGATCGGAGAAGTGGACTAAAAAGTAATATTATTGTGTATTTTCAGAATTCTAATTTTTTAGAATCTCAAAGATTTCTAAACTGCCCATTATCAACCCTCTACGAGGATCCGAGTGAAGTGGTTTCAATTTTTGACCGTCGAAAAAATAATAAGTATTAATTACGTGATTAGGAAATTCAGAAAAATTGTCTTTTTTTAGGCAACGGCGTTGTTCTTTTATTCTGGTATTTAAAGTTCTCGCTGTTTGGCCTGTACATTTATCACAGTCTCCGCTAGTTATTTGACTGTCGTTAATTATTTGTTGAATGTTAATTACCCAACTATGCACACTGGCGGCCTCTATCGTAGAAGAAGTGAACACTCCACAAAAAAGTGCATATAATTTACGACCTCGGAAGAAATGTTTTAGTGACGGACATTGTTACATAGAGAATAATGTATTTTGGTGATATTTTATTCATCATGAGGATGGACCCTGTAAAGAGACTCGAATACTGCAGAACAGCCCAGAAACCTTTACACAGAAATAATACTCGAAAAAAATGTTTTTTTTTATTTTTATTTTTTTATTATTTTTTTTTTTTCACATCTCAGACCCACAAAACATCACATTGATATTTGTCTGTAGGTACATCAATACATATATATATATAAATAGTATTTACCAGAAATACATTCATATTAATTAATTACAATAGATCTTATAAACTCAAATACAAATCAACAATACAATACAACAATACAATACAACAATACAATACAATAATACAAGAAAAAATACAAATATTACCAAAATCAAAATAAGTCTCTTTTATTTAATAACATATTCATTAATTCTGTATTTTGACCTTTTTTATTAATATCCATTTTGACAAAACATGGGATTTTATTTAATATTTTTGGTATGACATATTTTAATGTTCTTTGTCCATATTTATTTATGACCTTCGGTATTCTTAGTCCTTCTTTAACCGTAAATCTGGTACTATGTTTATGAATCAAGCTATGCTTATATGTCCCATCTTCATGATATCGTGTAATTAGTTTGTACCACAAGATAGCATTAATTGGCATAGAGCCTTGTTTCTTGAAGAGTTCCTGTATATCTTTAGTAGCACTTTCTTTATTAAGTATTTTATAGCCGAATTTTGAATATTTTGAATTTTTCTAATATTAGTTTTGCAAGTTAGACCCCAGCTAGTTATTCCATACCTTATTACCGATTCCGCTAAAGATTGATATATAGTTTTCATAGTCTGTATCGGAACATAGTATTTAATCGTGCGCATACATCCCAATACAGTTCTCAACCTCTTACATACCTTATTTACCTGAATATCCCATTTGAAAAATGTATGTTAATACAAAGATATACGTATTCATTAACTAATTCAATTTTTTCACAATTACACGATGCATTAATTCCGGAATGCAAGCAATAAAAATTATGGGAAATAATATATGTGACCTTACATGCATGACATGTTTTTTTTGCATTAATAATTAAACCCATATCCTGAGACCATTTAAGTAAAGCATTATAATCTTCTTGCATACAATTTTCCACCCATCTTACACTTGTTACTCTTGTGTTTTTATTTACTTTCTAACATTTTCATATAGTTAATCTGTAGAGACGTAAGAATAATTATTTAATTGCATTTAATAAAATTAACGGTATTTGAATATGTATGAATTTATGTATCATTTACGAAAGATTAGAATACTCATCAAATTTCTTGCAATCTTAAATTTTAAATTAACATAGCGAAATCGGTAATGGCAGTTCCTCGAAAATCAATGTAATTTAATTTATACCTTTCTATTGATTAATCTACTTAGTTTGTTTCAAATATCATAGGAATATTTATGTTCTTAAAATACAACTTCACTTATAACACTTATTTGACATCACTTTATCGAATAAATTCCAACTATTATAGTTTCAGCTCAGAGCTGAGCCTTCGCCAGGGTTGAGAATAATATTATATTTTTAATTAGTACCTGTATTATTAACAAAATATATGTATATTTTATTAATTACAAACAATGAAGAAAGCATTGAGGAGAGAAAGAGACAAAACGTCAACATTGGTGGTGCATAGGTGAGAGAGAGAGAAGAGAGAAGGGGATATGAAATTAATTGAAAAAAGAAATCCCGTGAAAGTATGAAAAAAAAAATGTTTTCATTAAGAAATAAACATTCTATTTGGAAGTCTTATTGCTGACCTCAGTAAAAAAAAGTCTCTCTAAGCTAGTAATTCAATTTCACCGCATCTAATGGCCGTATCGCGGTCATAATTGGTGTGTCCCTTCCGAATTCACTCTTCCGACCAATACAGCCTCCGCCCCAGCAACCTCCCCACCTCATTACATCCCCTAACCCTTTATTTCGGAACCTTCTAAGCTCAGTCAAACCTCCAATTCCTCTTACAGTTAAAAAATACGATTCTTCTTTTGGTCACAAAGAAAATATTACATTTTTTAGCACCAATTTAAACAACGAAAACACATTATCAATAAATATTGTATGATTTCTTACCCAGGCGGTGGAAATGACCTATTCACGCTTATTTGCTTGAAAAAACACTTTGGGAAACAAAATTTCTATTTGTACTATGACAACTATTGCCATTTTTTGATACTGATTGATCCCTGAACGGATCTGGTCTCAGAAGAAGGAGTGATTCAGTGATATTTAATTTGGATCTGAAAAGAACTACTGTACTTCCCTTTGTCACACTAGTCAAAAATGAGTCACAAAAAAGATAAGAAAATAACAGTGATAATTCTCTTTTCAAAGCTTTACTGATCCTGATTAGTCAGTATATTAGTCAGATTAGTTTACTGATCCTGATTAGTCAGTATATTAGTCAGATTAGATTACTGATCAGTCAGTAAACAATCGTCAAAGGGATATACATAGATGGTGTCTTCCTACGACTCCATTTACAATTCGAGCACCATCCGCTAGATGGTGCTCAACAGTAAAACAAAATCAATTGAAATCAATTGAAAAAATATTTTATTTGGATCTGAAAAGAACTACTATACTTCCCTTTGTCACACTAGTCAAAAATGAGTCACAAAAAAGATAAGAAAACAAAAGTGATGATTCTCTTCTCAAAGCTTTATTGATTCTGAATGGTCAGTATATTAGCCACGATTGGTTACCGATTAGTCAGATTAGATTACGGATTAGTCAGGAAACAATAGTCAAAGGGAGATACATAGATGGTGTCTTCCTAAGATTCCATTTACAATTCGAGCGCCATCCGCTCGATGGTGCTCAACAGTGAAACAAAAACTCTCATTGCCGATTGTCTCGTTAAGGGGGGCGGGGGCGCACACGATGACTTGCCAGTAGCAAAAAAGAGTTTTTATGATATTTTTTGGATTTTCACCATTGATTTATGTAGTTTGAATCTCGTTTTTTTTTTTTTTTTAAATAGAGATGCGAACACGGAATTCGTGTCACATCAATATTCTTACTATTTTCAAATTAAGCTAAACGCTTGTGCTATGAAAATAGGACTAACTTGCTTGTCTGAAGTGAGATTCGAACCTGTGACCTTTGTATCACGAGGCGAGAGTCCTAACCACAAGACCAACAAGCTACTATAATACTCAACCTAATTGTATACATAATATAGCCCGATAATTTTCTTTCACATTGAAAACATATGTACGTAATAAATAAATTACCTATATATGTAAAATATAAGTATGTAATTAATAAATTACGTATATATGTAAAATAATCTTCTCTTCCAGAAGCTTTAATCGTTGGAAGGTTCGTTCTGTATTCTCGACAAATCTAGAAGATTATGTTACCTGTGTTGCTATTGTCTCGGCTAATAAACAGAAATGTTCATATTAATACCTAATACGAGAAATAGGTGACCAAAAGCCCTGAAAAATAATGATCACGTTTTGTTTCTTCGTGTAATCCACTCCTTCGAAAACTTCATAGTATAGTTCACATGAACAGTCGTGTGTTTTGCTGTCTTTCAAGAATATAAATATTTTTATATTTTGAACTATTAACACCTGCCCGACTCGCGTTCCACCCCATAAAAAGCATACAAGAGTAATTTCAGAAAAATGTCTGACGAAAGGGTGACCACACTACCATGGTGAGTTCGCAAACTATTCAGTACCAATAAACATCGTATACATTTTTACCCTTTATTGTCTCGGTTCGTTAATAAATGACTTACTACTGAATTCGTTAAGTACCGAAATTTTTAATAAAAAACAAAGTACAACGCTTAACGATTATTTTACATCCTATTAGTAAATTATAAAAAAATAGGTAATCATTTTTTTTCCTTTCCTTTCTTCTGTATAAACTGGACACTCAAATTTACATAATCTTTATTTTATTTAAGTATATATTATATTTAGTAAGTCGTGTTGTTGTAAAGAACGAAATTTTCGTGCGAGTTAATAAATTTGTTGGAGAGAATTTTGACGCGAGACAAAAAGAAAATTCTCACACACGTACTCACATAAACACACACAACCATTATTATATTATATATAAATACATATATGATTGTGTATTTCGTAGCGAAGCGTTGGATAATATATCAATGTGAATAATATAAATTCCCATTTACAATTAATGGAGCATTTCAAAAATTTTCTGGAAATAAAATCAAGAATAATGTCATGAAGAAAATTAAAAAAATATGTATATACTTTAACATCGTTATGTTTTTAGTAGCACCTAGATATGTTATTATCAAATATTTTGATTTAACCTTTGATTTAATGCGTTTTTTAACGCATGCGTACATGTCATGGAAATATTTCCAATTGAAATAACTTTTTTTATTAACAATTTCAAATGATATTTTCGGTTGTATAGGGATTTCATGTAAAAATTAATTTAATAAAAATCAAGTTTCTTTGTCCACGTGGGAAAACTTTAAAAATGTAATGTTTCATAATTTTGTGAGTATCTTGTGTTGTAAGAATGAAACAGGAAATTATTTTTTGATTGTTCTTTGTAAAAAAAAATTATTAACACGATTAAACTCAAAGGTAAACAATACCATGTATACAATTATTTTAATATGTTAAATTTTATATATTTTGCATATCTCACAATAATGTTTCTCACTTAGTGGATATCAAAACAATTTTTAATGAAAATTTTGTTTATTCGTTTCATGAATTTCTTTCTTAAGGACAAAATTTATTCTGCATTAGAGTAAATATGTGTATCTACAATGTATTGCATTATAATATAAAAATGAAGGTATTTTAAAGTAAAAATATAAAATTTTGTATATTAACTTACGTTTAGTCGTCTTGAAAATCTTTTGAAATTCACTCGATCCAATCACGTGTGCCGTATAATATATTCACAAGACGAAATTCATCGCAGATAGGGGCGGGGGTGGTGGGGGAAAAGGGGATGACACCCGGTATAATAAAATTAAATTAAAACAAACAAAAAAAAAACCTCCGACGCGCTTCGACCGAAAACTTATCCGAACGCGGCGCGCGCCCGACGCGAGCGTATAAATGTTGTTATAATTGTTAATATTTTCTATTTACCACCCTGGGGTGGCCGGGGAGGGATGATAAACGCGGGGGTCGAATGAAGCACGCGAATTTAATTCCCTCGTACGAAACACGAAGCGGTATAACTTCGGGTGAATGCGGCTTTGGACTATTCTAAAGCCTCTGTTCGCCCCCGCCCGGCCCCTCGGCCGCGCAGCGGGGCGCCTGCGCCGCGCCGCGCCGGCCAATGGCAGCGCAGCGGCGTGGCGGTGCCCGCGCGGCTGGTGGTGTGCGCGCTCTTTACGTGGCGGCGGAAAATCGCCCTGTTGCTTCGGGCGGCGGGCGGCGGGCGATCGGCCCGCTGATGTTTGACCTATTATGAAAAGTGCGGGGCAAATAGGATATAAAATTAATATCTCGTTACTTAAATGGGGGTCGAATCATTCGCCTCCGGCGAGTCGGCGCTGTCTCGCGGCCCGCGGGCGACACAAAGAAACGTGCTGGCGAATTATTTTTCGCAACTTTATTTTTTCGAAGTCTGACAAAATAATTTAGTAACCTAATTTTATTCAACTTAAACATTTTGAATAAGTTGAAATATTAATATTTTTAATTTTCTAATAACATTCCAAAAGTGTATAAGGTTAATTTAAAAAGAATTCAAAATAACTTTTTTTTATTTTTGATTATTTAACGTCCCATTGGGTGAAACCTGTTTAAGCATAGTAATTTTTCTCAATTTAATAGTTTTTTTTATTCTATGGTAATTAAAAATTATACAATTTAATAAAATACAGAAAAAATAATTTAAAAGAGAGAAATAAGTAAGAAGAATAAAGATGGATATAAAATAACAAAAATAAATAGACACGTTGAATAGTAAATTATATTAAGATTGATACAATAACTTAAATAAAAGTTAGATATTATAAATAAGCAAAAATTTGACAATATAAACAAGCGAACATTATATAACATTAGGTATTAAATGAACAATTGTTTAATAAACACAACAAGTATTCGTTATTTGAAAATATCAAGTATTGACGAGAGAAAATAATTGATAAAATAATTGTAATAGAAAGTTACCCATAAAAACCAAGTTTTTACAATACTCTTATTCTCATTTACGGGTTTCATGTCTACCATATGCGTCGGAATCTCCATACAACTTGTACGAAAAAACATTAAAAATTTTAAAAATCCAAAATTATACTATAATTATTATTATTTTTTAACGAAAATTTAATAGATCTTCTTGATCGTCGCCACGAGTCTGCTTGCAGAGGTTCAGCTCGATTGAATCACGGGAAATGGGTTAAAAATCAATCCAAAGTTTTTTCGTTAAGCAAACAGACGCCACGAGTTAAAAGAAAGGAAGTAATTGTCAATTTTACTGTAAATAGGAATGTAAAATTTAATCAAGTATTTTACATTTTATAACAATATTCTTATTTTATACTAGAGAAAAATTACGTTAATAACACGTAAACGATGCAGCAATTCTATGATTTTTTGTTTAATTTCAGTGCTAGGTATGATAATATTAGAAATACTGAAATTATGATATTATTTTAAATAATTAAAATTTTTGTAAAAAGAATAAAAACTTGACTTCAAATGGTTTTTCTCTAGAATAATAATTACCCTGTCAATAAATTATAACTTTGTTTATTCAAATATTTACGTTATGTAAGATGAATAAAAGAATTATAAATATAAGGACTATACATTTCAAATTTATCATCATCAGATAATGTTTATCCACTACTCAATGCAGGTGTTTCTTATGGCTTTGCCACTTAAGCCTACGTTATTAAAAAAAAATCAGGTTACATGGAAAAAATAAAAATGATATTACCAACTTTATCCTTACTGCAAACTGATATTTTTGCAACATAACAGCAAATTAATATTTTTATAACTTTGTTAATTTAAAACAATTAAAACTTAACTGCTTAACTGCAAATTAATATTTTTATAACTTGGCTAATTTAAAACAATTAAAAAAAAAAACAAAATAAGTCTCCACTTTAACACAACTCAAATGTAAGACTAGTTAACTTAAATATAAAATTAAGTTAACTCCAATGTAAATTATCTCGAATTTAAGTTTTTCACTTTAATCAATCGCAGCGGTTCGAAATAAATAATTGAATTAAAAATAACTTCCATATATAAAGTCACACTTGAAAAATAGATAAGGAAAAATGAACAGAATAAATTACTACGTATAATATTCAAAACTACGGTAAACTAACCGCAAAAAAGTTTCTTGGAAGAATTAAATATTTATATATATATATCTCTATAACCAAATATAAAAGTGAAATAATGCATAATAATACTTTTTTTTACTATTTTTTCAGAGGTTAGTTTGTAGAACTCTGTAATCACACATATGGAAATAAAAACAATTATTTTTTAAGTTCTACCTTTTTAATAAATAATTATTAATTATATAGCATCTCTTTCTAATACTTTTAATATAAATAAATACAAGTTGTTGAATGTAAAATATTTAGATTGATAGTGCCCTCATAAGGCAAAACGCATCTCAGAAGATTAAAAATGTAGAATTTAAAAAACAATTGTTTTTATTTCCATATGCACAGTAATATGATTCTACCTTATACTGATTATTGTTCCAGCAAATTAAACATAATATTTTCGTTTTCCGTCTGTCTGTTACACGAAGTTACGAGGACATACAGACGGAGGCTAAAAAACGAAATTAAACGGCCGGCTTGAACCCTGGGCCAGCAAACTCGAATGCAGCATCGATAGCGATGTTCCTATTGCCGAGCCTGCATTACCCGTCAATAATACACAATACAGGACTTATAGCAAAGATGCGAACCATTTCGCGTCTTTTCCGTCGCCAGGGTTTAGAATAGTACATTTAACTGCCGGCAGGAGAAATATAAAAAAACGTTAAAATATTTTGAAAAAAGTCGTAATTACTATTTCACGGGAGCCGGCTATAATAAGTAAATACTTATTCTTTAGGAACTCTCATGTAAAACGACCATCATTTTCGACGGGTTATAGCTAGTAACATAATAAAACTAAATAAATATTACATTCATAAAATTTTAGAAATGGCGACAGTATAAGACTACAGAAGAAAAACAAAAATTCTTCACAAAAGTATTATTTGGTATACAAATGACTAAAAATCATCCAGAAATAATACAAAATAAAGGAATTTTAATTACTGTGCAAAAAGTTTGTTATGAAAAATTTTAAGTGAATATATTTGAATAGGTACGTTATTTTTATTATAAAATCAAATGTAAAATCATATAGAAAGCCACATGTAATATGAAATGAAAGCATAATAGAAAATCAATAACTATTTGAAAAAAACACGTTTAATTAAACAGTGAAAACTACCCTTATTTTTCGATATTAAATTAAAAATCAAAAGATTACATAAAATAATACTCGCATTTCAATGAAAATTGATAACTTCACTTCAAAGTGATGTATTATTAGATTCTTTCGCCAGCAAAAAGAAAACGTGAGAGAATTTATTTATATGCGATTTTGGAAATTGAGAACTATCTGATTAGAGGGGTCTGTCAATAAAATTTTCCCTTTAAGTATTTATAGACGCCAACTCGGGGGTGACTCTCAAACTTGTCTATCGAATTCAAATATATTGACAACTAAAAATTTCTATCTGAATTGAAATTGGCGACGTAAACTTTCTCAGAACGCGTTTCTTTTATATTTATAATATATTTCACCTGCGAACAGGTATCACTATTCCAAATAGACCACTTTTTTGTTATTACAAGAAATATAAATAATGTTGATATAAAAAAGTATCGTCACAAGATGTTATACTGTCAAAAATACTATAGAAACGTCTAGAACAAGCCTCTCATAATCTATGGAAAGTTTCACAAGAGTCTCGGAGGATCCAGAAAGCGGTGTTACCTATAAATACAAGGCCGTCACGCGACGCAGGGTCAGTCATTCGTGACGGCTTACTAACGCGACATTAGCAGCTTAGCGCAGCGCTGTGTGACCAGCGTATATTCCAGGGATAATTAGTAAATGAATTTCCTACCGGACAATAAATTTTTCTACGAGCAAATATTGAATAGAGTTTACTAAAAAGTGATCGAAGCAATAAAAACAACATAAAATAGTGCGAAATAAGGGACAGTGTGATAATAAGTGTGTGAAATATTCTGGAAACATTAAGTGACTATAAATTTAAGAACAGTGCTCCGATTTAATTCTGTGACTTTTTGATAACAAATTAAACTTTGAATTGTTATAGCGTTTTCATTTGTCTCCCAAAGCCAGGTCACGTGTCGGTATCATTTTTAGTGCTAGTAGGTAAGTACTATCTATATTACGAGAATAAAATAGTCTTTGCACTCTGGGTGCGGTATATACATAATAGTTTTAAGAAAGTATATAAAGGATCGGACATAGTTTTATGTGTAAATATTATTTTTGTGTTTTTGTTAATACGTATGCCTAATTATTTTTTATTATTTTATTAAGTTTCTTTTTATTGTAATCAATATTCGACCCACTCTCTATCCAACCATCCAATTAATCAAAAAGTATATTAATAATGCTAAATCATTATTTTATCGGACATTTTATCGGGTTTGTATTTTTAATACTATTCTGTTAAAATTATCTCACCCGCATTTATTAATGACAAACAAAATTGCTTTCTAATAGTTGCGTTACACTGCATATTTCTTTAAATCCTAAAACGGTTCGCTACGTACTTCTTACATATAATTCTTACCTTTGTAATAATGTTTATTCCACAGGAACATATAAATTATTAAAAAAATTAAAAATCTTCAGTTTGCATCTAAACGGTTGTATCTAGTAGCAAAAACTTTGGAGAGTATTCTTCGTTTAATTTTGGATAGAAAATATTTACACTTTGGGTGAAATCTCGACAGTTACGGAGATAAGCGACATCAAAGTTTATTCAATATTTCTGACTTATTTTCATTAAAATGAAAAAAAATTAAAAATTAAAATTAAAAAAATAAAGTATCACTACAGTAACTATGTGATGGTAACAGTAAAAGCAGCAACATTGAAAAAAAATTGTATCAGTCATGGAGGATTACTAATTTATAATGTACTGAATTCGAGATTTTATAGGAAACGTAGCCTATAAATTTATAGGAAACACGAATTGGAAGGGATAGATACATAAAATCTAGAATTTAGTTTATCTTGAATTAGTAATCATCAGTAACTGCATTCAAAACATTTGTTTAACTTTTTTGGATGTTGCTGCCTTTGCTTTTAAAATGAGAATAATCTTAAATAATATATTTTATAAATTTTTGAAAGATTTTAATTTCGTTGTGACGACTGCAATGAAGGCTGACTGAATTCAGTGGAGATGTGATCACTTAGACGTATTAAAGAGCAAAGAATGAAGATGTAAGAATAAAGACGTGAAGAATAAGATGGAAAAAATGTATAGCTGATCTAAGCATAGCTAATACAATTAAAAAGGGGTCGCACAGATGGTTTGGGCATGTTTAGAAAATGAATGGCAGAATGGTAAGAAAAATAATAGCGAGAAAAATATCTGACGCAAATATTGACGGCGCCAGAAAGAGAAAACGATCGCGAAATATGTGGCATGACCAGATTAATCAGATTCTGGAGGATGTTCCTGTTAGGACCTTCAACAATCATCGAGCTTGTATGAATGTGGATGAGGCGAGAGTTATGTGTCAGGGCAGAGGAGTGTGGCGTTCTATCATTTCTGCCTACCTCCGCGGGGAAGTGGCATGATGGTAAGTAAATAAACTGTGCTTATACAATATTATATAAAATAGGTATAATGAAAGAATTAAAGACTTAAAGAAAAAGTGATTTTAGAGAAGGAAATATTTTGAAACGATTCTAAAAATGATCCAGTTTTTATATACACATTGATATTAATAAGATTTGCAATAAAATAAAATTATAAAATTATGCAATCCGCTATTTTAACTGAAACACCCGTCAGAGCGAATGACGATACGCCCGCACTCAGTACCCATCACCGTGTCTTTGAACCGTTGCCATAGACACAATGCAATGTTTACTGAGGCTTGACGTCACGTAGACGAAATGACAGCTGCGGTCGTTTTTACGCGAAATTAAAAATATGTAGATGAGAATGCAATTATTTGCGTAAAAACTTAGTTTATTACTGAAATAATGTTAATTTCGGTATTAGTAGACGTGTACCTACAATATAGAATGCTATTTCAAAATCTGTCATCATGCCTAATTTATAAATTTGATTGTTAAAATATTTATACTTTAATTAGTAAAATAAATACTAATTTTCTACAAATTAATAAATCCCTCGTTGCATCCACTCGCTTCCTCTGCCGAGTGGCGTCGCAGCGACTGCTTATAATAACAGCGATGAATATTATTAGCCGACTGCCCGAAAACGCCAGCCAAAGTGGGAGCGCCAGGTAGCGGGGCCAGCCGGCCGTGAAATTCGAGGGTGCTTGATGGAAGGTGGATTTGAATATCGCTCCCATCACCGGGGCACTCGTAGCGAATACATCTTTTGTAGGAAGGGAATTCCCCGGTTCAAAAGAGTTCAAATATTTAAGCATATTAAATTATCATTTTGTTCTGCCATGTCGAAAGCTCGAAAAGCTGCTAGGAATTTCGTTATTTATCTCTCACAGAAATGTGTCAAGTGTAAAGTCAAATATATATATATAATAATATATATTATAATATATATATATATATATATATATATATATAATATATATAAACACGTTTCATCTACTTAGTTGCAATATTGTAGATTGACATTTAAAAAAATATTGATTGTATTATTTGTATATACTAATATTTTTTGATTAATTACACCTTAATGTTTCCAATATGAATATTGCTTACCCAACGTAACTTGGCGTGCGGCGAATTTGGAACTAAAACCCGCCCCTCCCGCACCCGGCGGTAGCCCCACGCCCTGTCATTTAGTTCAATTTTGTATTTGGTCGGGAGCTGTGACATCTTGATTTCCAATATACACTGAATTATTATGTCCAAAACATCCTAAACAGTCCGGGATGGTGCATGGTGGGTGAACAATCGCCAATGAAGTATTAAAGTTTTGCGAAGCTGAAAAAGCGAATAATGGACAGATAGAACGGCCGCCATTACTGCATGGTTTCTTTAGTGCTGCCCGACCAAATTTCTGTATTTAATACGACACCGGTCACCGGACGTTCTGTACATTATATATTGTGTAATAAATTTACACTCTGACAACTTCTGTTACGCGACAGAGACGCCCTCCGTCGCACGCCAAGTTATAGTGGTACGATTATAATGTATTTTGTTTTTAAAAATTATTTGAAAAATTATTTTTAAATATTATTGCTGAAGTTCTTGATTACTCGTAATTATTGGAAAAAAATAGAATTGGGCTAGTAGTTAAATTTAATTGATTATTAATAATATTTTGTTTACTATTACATAATTTCTAATGATTCTAAATTATTCAATTTCGGACCAAAATTATTTATGTGTAAAATAGAAAGTCCTAAATTTTTGTCATAACCGTGATCATTTTCTAATAAATAATTATTTTTATATTTTTCGAAGTTGTAACTCTTAAGGTGCTACTTGCCATTTGAAACAAGCAGTTATAGTATGCAACAAAAAGGCAAGCTTCAAAGGCCTCTAGGTTGGAGAAACAAGAGTCTTAGGGTGTATTCGGTGAATTTCGGTATTTAATTTCGTAAGGAAAGCAGCCTTGCCTTGCATACGAATACTCTGGAAGTAAAATTCTAATATTTGAAAAAAAAATAACCCAAAAATAATAATTTCGTCGTCTGTCCGTCTGTCTGTCCGTAACTTCCTGTAACAAGTTAAGGGGTTCGCCGAAAAAATGCCATAGTAATAAATTATGGTTCGTATATAAATCACCTCGCTTGGCTAACCGTAGATGGTGGCAGCTATCCGCACCAATTTTTAAAAATAATTTAAAAAAATGATTGTTTTTAATTTAAAAACAATTGGTGTTGGTAATATTTTAATATAATAAGCTTATTGGTGTAGTGGTCATGACGCTCGCCTGGTGATCTGGCGGTCAGTGGTTTGAGCCCCATTCCAGGATACCAGAAAGTTAGTCCTCTTTTCATAGCACAAGCGTTTAGCTTTATTTGGAAATAGTAAGAATATTGATGTGACACATATTCCGTATTCGCATCTCTATTAAAAAATATATAAATGTGAAAAATTGTAGTTCAACTGTTTAGCGCTGAAAGTGAGTACCTTTACAAGTACAAAGTTTACCCAAAACTTCTACGTTGACTTCTAGTTCATTTTATTGACAGAATCCATTTACGTTTCTAATTTATATTGGTTTTAATGAAATAACATTGCAAAAGTGATTTCATTAAAGTAAAGTTATCATTTTTCCGTGATAATTTAAAAAGTTTTAGATAAATCACTTTTAAAGTTTCACAGAAAAACTTTCTGGAAAATTTTAACTTCACAAATAAAGTGCAATGTATTAAAATTAAATTTTTTTAGTATTGTAACGAGTTGGCGAACCTACCGAATACTGACAACAATACAACGGCGCCACGCAACGCAGACTCAGTCATCCGTGATCGAATTCTCTAATACATTTCATTACACCCGAAAAATTACTTTAAAATCGTCTAGAACACTCTAGAATTAATCAATGGAATTAATTTATTTATAAAAGGCGTCACGCTACACGGGGTCAGGAAATTCATTCATGACACTAACAAGTGCGACTAATTGTTAGAAAAAGTGTGACCAGTGATGTTACAACACACGAGACCTCCAATAGAGCGAGCACATTGCGACCAACAGTGATAATAGCGAAAGTGAATAAAGGAATACCGGGGCGAGAAGTTTCCGCGTGCGGAAATTGAACGGAGTTTACTAGAACGTGAACAAATCAATAGAAACAGCATTAATTAGTCCGAATTAAGGAACAATACAATAAATGTATGTGAAATATTCGAGAGACATTTAGAGACTATAAAATTAAGAGCGGTACTAAAATTTAACTCGTTTCCGGTGACTTTCTTTGGTGATAATTTAAACTTAATAAATTTTTCGTGTTTTCATGTACCTCAGAAAGCCACGTTCCGTGTCAGTGTTTACTTATAAATCTTTATAAATAAAGCTCTCCGCAAAATCTGTTATTGGGATTAACATGAATATTTGACTTGTATTAGGATTCAGAGAAAAATTATTGGAAAAGAAAATAACGTACCGTTTAATAAATGTTTACTGAGATGCGGAAAACAAAAACATGTTATTAATTATTAAAGAGCTAAAATTATTATTACGGTCGTTAGACATATTTATGTGTCAAGTAAAACGGATATTTCGGTTCGTATAAAATATCCGTTGTATTTAACACATAAATATGTAATTAATTAATAACTCGTACGATTTATGCGCTTTGCTGTATACGTAGAATTTAATCATATTCCAGTTAAAGCTTGTTTTTTTAACTCAACAAAATGTTTTATTAACCTGTTAATATACGCATCACAAACAAATAAAAATACAAGCATCAAAGAAGAACATAAATAAAGACGATAATAAATTAATGTTAATTTTGTGTTTAAGCTTTAAAAAATATTTACTATTCTGTAATTAATAGATATTATTAATTGATATGAAAGTTACTTTGTGGTGCAACATGATTATTTTTATTTAAACTAAATTGAACTTTGTAATGCACATACGTTGAATTAAACATTTAAATTCAAATTTTACAATACTATAGTTTTGAGAGGAGCAGTCCCTCTCATCATCAGGTATAATTTAAAACTAACCTTAATACAGAAACTAAAACCACTCCACAGTATTCCTCATAAAAGATTTTTAATGAACAGTTTAGAAACCGTCGAAATCCAAAAAAAACTTGAATTCTTTCAAAACACTCATAAATAACACGTCAAAATCCAAAAAAAAATTGTATTCTTTCAAAACACTCATAGACAACACGTCGAAATCCAAAAAAAACTTGAATTCTTTCAAAACACTCATAAACAACACCATATTCTTACAAATGTCTCCGCTTCTCAGCATCTTTCTCTCAAAGACCACACAAAAATTCACCCCTACTGCTCCGCGACCCGCTACTCTACTCAAATAAGATGACATTATTTCTGTATTAAGTTTAGTTATAAATTACGATGATGATGATGAGAGGAAGTGCTCTTCTCGAAACGATAGTAATGTTAAACTCAACTCAACGTGTATGCATTACAAAGTTCAATTAAAATTAAATTAAAATATTTTTTTAATTAATTATAGTAACCTAATATGTATTTTTGAAGTTTTCGGGTACATTTCTAAACCGCAAATACTTAATATATTCTGTGTGCAGTTTTCTGGGATATTATGCCGTGTGTATCTGACCTCTCTGGCCGAAGTTTCGGGTCCATCATCAGGGCTGATGTAATGAATGTGTGTTGATGTTAAGGTATCGGCAATGAATTGCGTTTTGTCACTTTTAAGCCAACTCCAATAATAAGTGTAATAAAGTGATCTATTAATTTCAAAATGCCGCAAGGAACTTAAAAAGAGGTTTACACAATGATTAAATTTTATTCAAAAGCTCCAATAATTGTCTTCAGTAAAAATTAAATTTCCACCACTGATATAATTGAACTAGAGTAAAGGCTGGTTTACCGAGTCTCTTCGACAGTCCGCAGTAGAAATATCAAATTTCCCGGATCCCCCTTTATGCAGCCATCAGCGATCGGGCATTTATGAATATTTCAACCGTGTCGATATGCCGATTGCTCGGCTGAATATCGATTCAGCCGCAGCCGCCGCGCCGGGACCGTGAAATTGGGGCTTTTCGACTGTCGCACATCACTAGTCGCCAGTCACCGCGGATCCGGCTCGCTGAGCCGACTCGGGGATCTGCCCGGCTCGCGGATCGCTAAACTCCTGGAAAATTTGACGGAATCCAAATTCAATTCTGCGAATCGAGCGGGTGGATTCAAATCAGAAAATGTGGCCGATGATGCGGTCGTGGCAAAGACAATTAATTAATTAAGGGATTACCTTTTTGCGTGATGGTTTGGTTGAATTTATTGATATATATTTATTATTTCTCTTGTTTGTCAAAAACACTGTGGGCTTTGTAGCATTTCTTGTTTAAATGTAACTTGTGATTCTCACTTAAAGGATAATAAGTATGTTCCGATTGTTATTTATCCCTGCGCCTTGAAGACAGAGAAGAGGTTTTGTGTGGACGCCTTCCCGTCCCGCTCGCATTACCACGAGTGTCAGCGGGACGGTGAGCACGGCCACTTTAGCATTTAAAAAATGTCGAACATAGTTGGCGAAAGTGTTGGGCCGATATGGGGGCTATTTCTCAAAAAACGGCCATGTGTGGTGGGTCTCTCTTCTCTCTGTCAATCACACTTTGTTTCTATTATACTATTTTATGTAAATCTGATTACTAATTAAGTTAATTCTCATTTAATAATTTGTTTTTCAAACTGTTTATTTTATTTACATAATTTATTTACTGTTTATTTAATTATTATTTGTTTACTTATTATTTATTTATGTATTATTAATATGTTTATTTTTTTGTCTACACAATATTGTTCTCATTTTACTATTTTATGTATTATTTGCAATGAAGTTAATGTGTGGTATGTTTTTTTTTGTGCTTCTGATAATATTTTTTTTAGTCATTTTCATTTATACTGTTTATAGGTCTTTTCCTTAATAGGAAGAAAATATTATATAATACATTAAAATGTGATACAGTTTCTTTTACAATAAAAAAATATATACCTTTATACGTAAGTACTTAATACAGATCATAAGCCACAACATAAAAAAACGATATGAATAAAAAGAAAAAATGAAATAATTACATAAACAGAGTTATAATTATATAGAATCAATAGCGCAATAGCAAAAATAACATAAGATTTATACGCTCGAAGACATTACATACACTACTGTAAATATTACAACTTCTGAATTCTGTAGACTGGCGAGCTTTGTTCCACATTGCTAATATTATTGATACATAAGACAGCGTAAGTACTCTTGTGTTTCTGTTAGGTGGATGTATATTAATCATGTTTAAAAGTACAGGGCTGTCGGTCATGTTATTTAGTAAGTAGCATTTCATACCACAATACATAAACCACGAATCTAGGCCACACACACACACATACGTGGCAAGAATGCCGCATAAGCAGATCGAGGCACGAACAGGGTACACGAGCCGTCTATAGGTTATTGCACCGTCAGCAATTCCGACGATTTATCCACACACACGCAGCTACATTTCAAGAAAGTTATTTGTTCGGAAAACCGTATAAAAAGCAGTAAACGCTCTATACGGGCATGTCAGTCTCCCATTGACCTCCGGCGTAAACCGGAGGCTCTCGCCGTTCGATCTATCGTTGTCTTTATAATCGTACTTATGTAGATGTAACTTGTAGCTGTTGTATCGAGATAATAAAATCAAGCATCCTATGACTTTGAAGAATCCTGTCACATAACGGGTGGTGACCCTTAAAGCAGTTTCTCCAAATCCGTCACGCACATCATCCTCAACCATAAAACCCCCAAAAGTATTTTGAAGAGAAAAGGTAAGTCGGATATTTTTCACCTGTTTGGTACATATTACTGACAGATACCAAAAATTATACTCAATATACTCCAATCGGAATATTCAGTCTAAAGTTAATGTGACGCAAGAATTGATGATGAACACTTTCATTGGTTCTTATATAAAAATATAAATATTGAAAGGTATATTTGTTATATTTATACAATTCATTAAAAGTAAGCGTTAAAATTACACCATATTTAAGCTTATTAAAGCTGACTATAGTTGTAACCGTGTTTCATCATAGATATGTTACAGTGACGAAACTATTCGTAAGGAAAAGCATAAATGGAAGACTTTATTGAGCATACATAGGGATTATGACCCGACTTGGCTGGCTTAAGTGATCATTTTACACAATACAACGTTCACCGTTTCAACAATAACACATGTATAAAATTTTGAAAGTTGTGTGTTATTTATACAACTTTTTTTTTAAATTTTACACTTTCATGTTATCGCCATCTACGGTTAAATATTTTTGTCATACCCATGAAATAGTACACAAGTAGATATCACGGCTGGCGAATAAGACTTTTGAATAGGAATATTTTTACTTTACTTTTAAATAAAAATAATATTTTTTGGCTTGAGTATGAATCAAAATTTTGTTAAATGTTTGTTTGATATTTATCCTTATTTTTAACATATACACAAAAATATGTTTAAAAATTATTTACAATTGTAATATTTTTTATATTGCAGGATAGTTGATTATTTTGATAAATAAAGATAAATTTGTTGTGTTTCTTTGCTGTCTACCAAGAATTATACATATAAAAAAAATAGATCTTAAGTCGATTTCACATCACGAACATAAAAAATAAAAATATCATAAATGTTCACTGCAGCAGAAAATTTCTCCCCGTGCTGATGAAAATGCAGCCTCACAGTATTAACGTCGGGGCGGAGAGCGGTGCACCCCGAGCGGGTAGGTAGACTACCTTACGGAGCTTAAGGCTGTAGGGGTATTTACACGCGGAGTCTGCAACAAAGCCTTCAAGACCACGAAATTTATAGACTGGTGAGGGAACTCTCATTTGCCGGTGTAGAAATATACTGAAATCTCATTTTTATAAAAAAATTGTTTATAAATTCATCGTGAAAGAAAAAAAATCGTTCTTATGTACGCGCGGTAGAAGTTATACTTAAAAACTAAAATAAAGACAAAATTATTTAGAATATTTTGAGTTTGTCCAAATTTTTCAGAATAGTACTGGATTGTTGTCACAGGGACATCAATAATCAATCAATGTATATTATAGATGTCTCACGGAGACGAAACTGTATATTTTGTTTATAAAGTCTTCTATACCTACTCTCCCTTAATAAAAAAAATATTCAGTTTCGTCTCTGTGAGACATCTATAATGTACAAAATTATTTATTCATGACGCTCAAAATATTGAGTTGTAAAAATCTGCAGTTGGCTTTGTCGATTATTTTGTTGAGTTTGTCGGCAAAATTATCAAAAGCAAAAAAAATTTTCTTAAATTAAAGTTCGCATCTTAGATAAGCCCTGTTCTTAATCTAAATATAAAAATTTCTTCGTTCGTCTGTTCTATAAGTCCGTAACTTCCTGGAATTACGGTAAAAAAAATGAATTGAAGAAAACAAAAGAAAAACACGACTGGAAAAAAATTTTACCACAGTACGGTGACTAGACAATATAACCATCATCGTTTCTTTTATTGAGATATTACTGGAACATTAATTTCAAGTGCTTTTCGTGGTCTTGAATTTCGCTACATGCTGTTTCCCGCTACACGCATTTCCGCTACAAAACGCATGCTGCGCGTGCGCAACTTTCATTGTAATAAAAATTTTACCTCAATGCCCCAAATAAGATAACTTCTAAAATATGTAATTGCTTTTCTTTAATAATATTTTGTATTTTTTTGGTTTTCTCAAATTAAAAGTCGGTGAACAAATTGCAATATAGACCTACTCTGAACGAATAGGCACAGAATAATATTTTGAACTTTAAGCCATTCTGGGGTTACGCAGCCAAAACCTGCTTCTTCTTACGTCTCTGTTTTCATCTATTCGATGTTGAAATAAGTAGTGTTTAAGTTTATTCAAATTTTAAAATGCGCGCCAAAATTAAGCATTGGCAGTTGTTAATTGGCAGTTCCCACAGTTAATTTTATTAACTGTGGGAACTGCCAATCATGCTATATAGGACAAACCGGAAGAAAAATAAAAACGCGAATAGATGAACATTTTAAAGGGATAAAAAAATTCAATATTAATTCAGAGATGGCAGACCATGTGAGATCAGAGGGACATCACTTCAAGTATGATAACGTGGAGGTGTTGCATGTATGCAAAAAAGGAAAGAAATTAGACATTTTGGAAAATATAGAAATTCATCGAAATAATGATAAAGCCTTAAACATACAAACACCACTTATTACATCCCCCCTTCTTACCGTACTAGCCCCTCCCAGCAACCACTTTCACTTTCCGCCTGCCCCTCCCCTACTCCTGACAACTCCCGCCCTTATGTAGTAGATAAACTCTCTTCTAGTCTTAAGTTAGTATATTACTGAAGATGATGCAGTAAGCATCGAAAACGTTTTAATTAATTTATTTAATTAAACTGTCATTGTGTGAAGTAAAGAACGTTGTGTTCTATTCATAGTTATTTACAATGAACTTCCACAAAGTTAATCACGAAAATTTTGAAATATTCTAAATTTTGTTACGTTGCTCTCTAAGATCCTGAGCATTACATTGCTATCTCATTTCCGATTTCCCCGACCTAATTTTTAAACATTTATATAATCTTTCGTCGTTGTATACCTACTTTGTGAATGTACGTGTTGAAAACAAATAGCGACATTATACATCCTTGACTTACTCCCGCAGGTATCTGAAATTTTCTTATTTCCACTTTATCCACACCCACTGACGTAGTGCTGTGTCCATAAAGTTGGCTTAAATGGAATACAAGATATTTTGGTGTTCCCAATTATATTTTAGAAATTGTTGTTTTACTCATCACTAATAACCTAATACCTATATCTATATAATCTATACAAATAAAAATGTAAATTTTCGTTTATACGAAATCGCTAATCTCTGAAATTTCTTCACCGATTGCTTTGAAATTTTGGCACAACGTTGCATTCAAAAATGAGGATGTTATTGTGTATGTACCTACTTGGTTTTTATATATCTACTATTTATTTATATGAATAAAAATGTAAATTTTCGATTGTCCAAACTTTTTAAATCTCCTAAAGTTCTTGCTTTGAAATTTTGACAGAAGACACAACGTTGCATTCGATTTCGAACAAATTATTTGAAAAAAAAGCGCCGGTACCTATCTTTATATTAGTATGAGACAAAATATTTATAAAGATACCAAAAAAATGCTTTTTTCGTAAAACAGCGCCATCTGTTGAACGTAAAAGCAATACATACTATCTATACCTATAAAACGTCTGTTCTCTATACAAATCTACACCGTTTGTTCTATTCGACTCAAATTTTGTATACTTATTCCTTAAGACCTGGTGGGTAATATAGGTGACATTTGCCTCTTCACATTTTACCCTTTCCCTCCCTGATATATTTTCAATGCAAATCTGTACTGTTCTACCGAATTATGCATACACATTCTTAAGAACCCGGTGGTAAACATAGGCCAAAAATGGAACCGTTGTTTCCCTGAAATTCTTATTTTTAATTTAATCCTCAACCCGTGCAACGCCGGGTATGAACAGTTATATAAATAAAAGTATACAAATAAAATATTAGTAGTGGTTTTTTATTTTGTATTTTCAAATGATTCGATGGATAAACGCGTTATTTTGAAACTAGCTGACATTAACATAACATAATAAGCTCATTAGCTGAAAAGTTCCAAGGCATTATTAAGTGTTAAATTATTAGAAAAATTCTACTAGATTTATCACCGAATCTGAAGGGCCGTGTATAAACGTTGCGGGATCAAAGGACTAGTTTCACTGTGGAGTAATTTGTTCTACAAACCGCTCGATTATATTGCCGGAAGTGGGGTGGAACCGACTTCCGGTTTAGACTGGCGGGGCCCGGGAAGGAACCGATGAGCTTTTCAACTCCTGAAACTTCCGAGTCTCGACGGTCTAATTGCATGGAACTGTTGAAAGGTCACCCGCTGCCTGCAACTTACTTTATAATTCACATCGGAAACATTAAGTATAAAGAAAACCTCGATATGAAATAAAACATCCCTCAGAAATGTCTCGTATAATCTCTTATAAGTGTTTCATTTTAATTAAGTAATTTTAAATCATGTGTTTGATTGATCCAACTCCACACATGTCAATATGCTTATTATTAATCATAACCTTCAAACTAATAATTGAAAAAAATACATATCACTTGGATAGCACCGTTTTTGTCCTTCGCTGTGTCGGTTATTTGTGGTCAATAATTCAGTATTTCTTAGCTCAATCTCACATAAGTTGACATTATCCTAATCAAGCGGCATTAACAGATTTTCTCCAAAGTGTCAGGGAGAAGGCAGAAGGCAGAAGGCAGAAGGCAGAAGGCAGAAGGCAGAAGGCAGAAGGCAGAAGGCAGAAGGCAGAAGGCAGAAGGCAGAAGGCAGAAGGCAGAAGGCAGAAGGCAGAAGGCAGAAGGCAGAAGGCAGAAGGCAGAAGGCAGAAGCAGAAGGCAGAAGGCAGAAGGCAGGAAGGCAGAAGGCAGAAGGCAGAAGGCAGAGGGAGAGGCAGAAGGCAGGAAGCAGCGTGTGGCCAGAAAGAGGCAGAAGGCAAGAAGGCCAAGAAGCAGAAGGCAGAAGGCAGAAGGCAGAAGTCAGAAGGCAGAAGGCAGAAGGCAGAAGGCAGAAGGCAGAAGGCAGAAGGCAGAAGGCAGAAGGCAGAAGGCAGAAGGCAGAAGGCAGAAGGCAGAAGGCAGAAGGCAGAAGGCAGAAGGCAGAAGGCAGAAGGCAGAAGGCAGAAGGCAGAAGGCCCTCTACATCCGCGGGTAAAGGTCATCCTCCTGATGACGTTGAATAATAATTCAACAAAACATTGTCTAATGACCGTAATAACAACCTTAACTCATTAAAAAGGCAGAATGATTAATTATCTTCTCGCCCATAAAGGCTTATATAAAATATTAATAATATGTAAATGGATGGATTCACGTTTTTGAAACTAAAACACTAGGCTTCCTACAAAGAAGGTTTCAGGTATAAAAATTAAGGCGTCATCTAATATCATTAATCAGACAACCTTTTTTTACTCCACACTTAAAATCACGAAATTACTATTTAGTATTATTTAACTACAAGATATACAAGATTTAACTACAAGATATAATACAAGATATATACAAGATACAAGATCTAGCTAGATATGCGTATTTTTGTTAATTTCTTTTTTATTATGGTTTCATCATTAGCAGTACACCTGTGTTGCATTTTGCAAAACTGACGTGTACAGGATACAGAAATGCATTATCTCCATCGATCCTTGTACATTCAGTTGTGATGCATTATTTTGTTGTTTATTGTTTGTGAAAAGTACAGAGCGATGTTATATACATTAGTGCGAATATAATAAAATATGTTTTCAAACAAATGCACTTCGCAAACAATAAAATGCTTTTGTTTCAAGTTTTCGTTCGATCACAAGTTTATAGGCGCTGAGAGGAAAATACTTATACAGAAATTTATTTATTTACTTGTATATAGTACACTGTAGATAATATGAAAATAAAGATAAAGAACAATCAATCTTAGTATATAAAATTATAATTAAGTTAGCATATTGTCACGGAATGTGGCTGTGGGAACATAACACTAAAAACAATTTAATTTTTTTATTTATTACGCAGAAAGTAGACACGAAATAAATCTGAGCACTGTTCCTAAATTTACAGTCACTAAATATATCTAGAATATTAAACACACTTATTATTACACTATTTCTTAATTCGCACTTGTCACGCAGTTTCTATCGCTTCGATCGCTTTCGAGAAGATCCGTTCAAATTTCGCACGTAGGTACTTGGCCCAAAATCATTTTGCTATTTTTGAAGAATATAATAATTACCTAAAATCATGACACTCAAAATTTTTGGAGTTTATTGTTAAAATACCTTTTATTTTACACCTTCATTTGAAACCCTGTCCCTTATTTTGGGCATACAGTAAATCCACATTTCAAATGTCTCTTTATCATTTCTTCGGTAAGTGCTCGCACTTTTCCATTCCTTAAAATAATACTGATGCACATACGCTGTACGATCACCGATCAGAATTATTTTCGCTTCCATATTTCCTCTTTCCTTACAGCATCTTAACAGATGAAATAGATTACCAGTTGACATGAGACGGCATCCCTTGTGCGCCCAGGGTAGGTACAATACAAACATAAAATCTTTCACCCTATCTAAGAAACTACACATTATAGAAATTGCCATTTATTTATACGTACGTGAACAATCGAGGGAATTCTGTGCAGAGGTTTTGTCTGATCTCGAGCGAAGTATTTGACATTTATCCCGGGAGCACGGAACGTTCCAGAAAATACTTCAATTTACCGGACGAGTAGCCAGGAATAGCAGGCAGCGACTAACTGGGGAGCTTGATAACATTACGTTCTTTAATTATTTTTAAAATAAACTAAACGTTATTCTACATTTTTGTCAGGAATAAAGTCCTTAAAAATTATTAATATTTATGCCTATTGACGTACCAGCTTTCGAAACTGAAGTAATGATAAAAATTAACCCCGATGTATGTCACATGCCTCTGAAACCTGGGTATTAACGAAAGACCTAGAGCAGTGACGGCGAATCTTTTTGAGAAGTAGGTCAAATTTTGTTCATTATTTTTTTTAGTCAAAGTCTAAGTCAGTAGCGTCACTTGGAAAGGGGAGGAAAGGATGGTTAAAAATGACAATGAACAATGAAAATGTTAGTATTCTATCTCATCCTTTGATACTTATCCAATGTTTTTTTTTGTAATTTATGTTAGGGTTATGATACAAAAAATAAATTCATAAAAATCAACGCGTATGTCATTTAAAAAGCCTGCGTAGGTCAGTGTCAGAATAAGTGTACCTTGGTCATAAGATAAAGCTGTGAAAAGAAAACCAAACAGCATTACTACCAAGAAGACTAGGTCTGTGCTGGGCGGCATTTGGTAAATTGAAACACTTATTTGAAAATAAAGAAATCGCAATATGCCTGAAAAGAAAAATGCTCAGTACATGTATCCTACTGATGTTGACATATGGACTAGAAACAGCAACACTGACTAAGAAAAATAATACAAAAATTAAAATGTACACAGCGGGCCATGGAAAGGCAGATGCTCGGCGTAAGCCGTCGAGATAAAATAAGGAATGAAGAAATAAGACGCCGAATATAAGTTGCCGATATTATGGACCGTTTTGCGAAACTAAAATGATAGTGGGCTGGACATAGGCTCGACAGGAGGATACTAGATGGGCACTCAGAATCCTACAGTGGAGGCACTGGACGAAAAATAGAAGCATCGGACGACCTCCTTAAAGGTAGTCTGATGACAAAGTCCAGCAAGCAGGAAGAGCCCGGATGCAAAGGAGGAGAAACAGATATGAGTGGAAGAAAATGGGAGAGGCCTACATCCAGCAGTGGAGGGAAAAATAAGGAATAATAAATATAATAGAATAGAAAAGAATAATAAATAAATAGAAAAAGGAATAAAGAAAAAATAAGGAAGGAGAAGTTCAAGAAGGTCAATGTCTGACCCGTGGGTCACAGGTTCGCCATCACAACCTGGCGGGATCCATTGCAGCATTTGAGAGAAGGATCCTCCGAATAGTCTACGGTCCTGTGAGATATCACAATGATTGGCAAGAGAGCTGTATGATATGTATGCAGAGCCCAATGTTCCATCAAGGTAGGGCGCTTGAGATAGGCTGGTCACGTACTCAAAATGGACGATGAAAATCCTGTTAAACGCTTCAGCCTCTCCACATTGCAAGGACGAAGAAGACCAAAAAGGTCCAAACTGCTATGAATGAACTATGTCAGCGCTGATACATCTATATTACGAATAACAAATTGGGATCACTCGATCTCTCCACTCATCTCTGTCACATGCCAGCCTCTCGGAGAGATCGAGTGTTTGGTGCAGACCAATAATAGGATTGAGACCCAAAAAAAAATGTAAGATAAAGGCCGCAGACAGACAAGATTGGAGGAGACTTTTGGATTCAGCCGAGGTCCACCCAGGGCTGTCGAGCTCATGATGATGATGAAGATGTATGTCTAAATAGTTTCTAACTCTCGTAGGGCATTTGATCTATAAAGATTTTTTAGATCGATCGCTATCAATAATTATTTTTAGGTTAATCATTTTTCTGAATGACAGCTTCCCGATGAGTCACGTTTTTATGAACATTTATGTTTACTGTCGTGCATTTCCGCTAAGCATGGTGATTTCACTAATCTATGGTTTTGGTTGGTCTGTAAGTCTCTCTGTTTCTGCGTCCATTCGATGATTTTCGTTAAATTAAACTTTTATAGCTAGACCGCAATCAGAAGAATTTGCGCAAACGCACTTTCTTTTCCGTGCGCAGAAAAGGCGTGGTTAATCAGTTGAAATTCAATGTTTCGAATAAAGTTTTGTAGCACGTTACGCAAAAGCCCAGTTTACACGGTGTTATGAACGTGAAAATTATTATTATTGTAGTGAAAAAATTTTTTCAAGAAACTTCCAAAACATTACATTATTACCTAGGTTACTACGGATTATTATTTGACAACGAATTTTATTATATTCTAGAAGCTTCCAAACACATTTTTTCATAATGTTCTATATGTTTTCAAACATTTTGTGTTCAGTTCTTTCGAATGAAGTGACATTTTATCATCTTATGAGTTTTGATTTTTAATTATTTAAACCGAAAAGATTAACGGAAACTAGTGCCAGAAAATATACAGCACTGAAAATTCAAAAAATGACTCCGACACGCTATCCGAGTAATGTGTATTTTTTTACGTTTTTTATTGAATGTTTATTTTGTTGTAGTGACTATTTTGCATTGTAACAACACACATGAAAAATATGTGTGTTGTTGAACACAAAATAGTATTTCTGATAATTAAGTAACCTTTTTTAAACTAAAAAAAATATATTTATTTGGAATATGATATTGATGCTTGTAATACGGGCTTGCCAGGCCACTTTCCCTTCGCTTTCTTCATACCGGACAACACTAGGGAATGGTCTTTTGAATGTGGTAGACCAATTGACGCATATCTATAATTCTACTCTGCACCCTGAGTTTAGATATATCCTGCATTATTCGTTCGAGACACCATATTTTCTATTTGCCTTATTTTATTAAATGAAGTAACTCTACGAATGGTATCTCATCTGCTGCGATTAATTTTATTTCATTTGCAAAACTCAAATTATTAACTTTGAAGCCACCGAGGGTAATTCCGCTATTCCAACCCTCTATGGCTTTTCTCATAAGCTTAAGCAAAACAGCGCGAGATTTCAATGATGCCCGAAACTTATTGATTGGCTTACCAAACCCAAATAATACGGCCTGTACTTACCAGCCAACACCAAGCAGCAAGAATTGAATATTTCTATCATTGTTGACGACTGTTCTGCGGTTAGTCTTCTGTTCTGGAATTCCACAATTATGCGCATAGTTTCGTAACAGGAGGAGATAATAATTGACACCACTAATTCGTGATATTTACAGGCGAGTTGTATTCTACCGACCACAGCAATAGCAGGTGAATATCGCGTGAAATTATTTAAGCTACATTCTGTTTTCTTGTCTAATTTCTAAAATCAAACATGCCTTACAAAAAATAGCAAAATATAGAAAATAAAAAACATTTTTTGGAGCTACATATTATGTCGAAAAACACAAAATGTGAGTAAGTTATTGGGAATCTATATGTTACATATAAAGAAAATATAGGAAAAGAAAAGGAAAAGGAAAAAATATGCTTTTTAAGGAAAATTGAAATTGAAGGGAAAATTAAAATTAAAATTAAAATTAAAATAAAATAAAAATTAAAATAAAATAAAATTAAATTAAAATTAAAATTAAAATTAAAATTAAAATTAAAATTAAAATTAAAATTAAAATTAAAATTAAAATTAAAATTAAAATTAAAATTAAAATTAAAATTAAAATTAAAATTAAAATTAAAATTAAAATTAAAATTAAAATTAAAATTAAAATTAAAATTAAAATTAAAATTAAAATTAAAATTAAAATTAAAAACAGGTCTCGTACGTTTACGGATTATAATTCATCCATCTTTCTTTTATTCCATCTTCACTCATTAACATTTCTCCATTCATTGACTTTTATACCATTGCTTTTCGTCCCACATCGAGATTTGTCCTATTTAGTTTGATAAATTGTAGAATACAACGGTTATTTAAATATTAATTTAACAAGTTTCCTAATACGGTTAAATTTCTGGAAAATGTTATTTTCGGTTTAAAAGTAGACAACTCGAAACCGTAGACAGAATAAAATTTTGATTGCATTCAAAATGCTGAACACGTTCGCTGCAAGGATGACGTATTTTCTGAAAACGATCCCAGTGTTGCCAAACGAAGCGCACGTATCACATATATATTTATGTAGGACCAGAAATTTTCATACGTCAGAGCGCGCAAACTTTACAGACTGTAAAGTGAATTTGCATGCGAGGGCCCGCTTTAAAATCATTCTCCTTGTTTCGTTTCACAAAAGGTTTTCTGTTTTCCGCAAGATTTTTTGCAAAAAATGTATATCATTTACAATGGCATATACATGGAAAATGTTACGTTAGGCTTGTGCCAATAAACAATTTTGATGCCTGTGTAATTATAATTAATATCATTGAGAATAATAATAAAAAGATTAACTTTGTGTCAACAATCACGTTGTTTGTTAAATTATATTTAATGTTATTCATAATTATACAGAAATAAAGAACATTGTTTGTGCCAATAATCATGCCACTTATTTAATAATAAAAATATCATTCACGATGACACAGATATATGTTATGGAGATAAGTTATAGAAGTTTCACATAGACAAAGCTTTTTATATGGGAAACGTGAAAAAAAGTCTTTCAAGTGTAGCCCAGGGCTTATGACCTATATAAGCTGGCTTAAGTGATTACTCTATACAATGTTACATTCACCGATTCTACCGTAAGAACATACATAAATTATTAAAAATTTGAAAGTTGTTTATAAAGTTCTAAATCTGTATTATTCTAACTGTTTGAAAGAACTATGCTAGAGACATCTATGCTCCTTCCCATGACATAGATTTTGCAGCTGGTAATGATACCTCTTTATTTTTAAAGTGGAAAATTAAGAAAAACTTTATATATATATATATATATATATATATATATATATATAGATATAATGAAATTCTTCCGAATAATTTCATAAAATACGCCTGAAAAATATTATTTAAAAATGTTAATTCCTTTTATAAACTAGTGTATATTCGTTATATTTTTATATGTATGCTTCGAGAACACTATTACAAGATTATGTCAAAATTCCGTAATTATATTTTGATAGAGTAGCTTGTTGGTCTTGTGGTTAGGACACTCGCCTCGTGATCCAAAGGTCGCGGTTTCGAACCTCACTCCAGACTAGCAAGTTAGTCCTATTTTCATAGCACAAGCGTTTAGCTTAGTTTGAAAATAGTAAGAATATTGATGTGACACGTATTCCGTGTTCGCATCACTATTTAAAAAAAAAAATATATATATATATATATAAATTTTCGTTTTACATTCAAGTTATCATCATTGGCTATAATTTCATTTTTAGATTTGTTGAGGCCCGCTGTGAATTCTAGCCGTACGATTCGAGCGAATTGCACCAATAAAAGGCCGATGCGGGCAGCCGCCATTTGACCGCCGAAAGGTGCACAGCTCTCCAGCCTGCACACGCACTCTGTACCGTACTCCTCGACAACCGTTTATAAAACTTGTCTGAATAAACCACCATTTGTAATCGTGAGTAATTTCACCCTGTGCCTCTCTACCCATCCTGTCATACATAAATAAAACATGCACTCATTACAACACAATATATTAGAATGCCTTATGAGTCATGTGCCAGTACGAGAATATGACTCTTGCGGGTGGACATATTCTTCATCATCGAACACATTCATCTCACACAATAACCCTCTAAAGATTTTATAGAAATGGATATATCTGAAAAAAAGATTTCAAATTATTTAATACGGTAGAACGTAGGTACGTTTATCAACGAAAAACAAATAGCATGATATATAAGTAGTATTTCGGAAGCAATAATTTTCAAAAAAGCGAGGGCATGCGGATCTCGCAAAGAAAGTGATTGTTAGAAAGTGCTACTGTTAATGGATTCAAGGCCAGTAGAGACTGTTTCAACAACTTTAAAAAGTAAACTTGCATATACACATATACAGTATTGTAAGGCATATTAAGAGTTCGAACAAACGTGAATCTGTAGAATTCATTAATAAATTCAAGAAGTACATAGGACTTGAAGGATTCCTCCTCCAAAAAGTACTCAATATTGAAGAAACAGGTCTATTTTGGAAGAAAAGTTCACTGATACATTTCTTTAGGCAGTTTTACATATACATATAACTATTATCATTGTTCTTCGCACGTAAGAATATAACTATTTTTAAACATTTTCGAGTTTCTGGAACGGATTTTTCATTACTTGGGTTTACCTTAATTCTTGTGGAAAAATTGCTTCATTTTTCGTTAGGATTTTTCGAACAGATTAATCATGAAAACCAATATTCTGCTTTAGGTTTTTTATTGAAATATAGGTCGACCACAATCAAAAGACCATTCCCTAGCTTTTTGTCCTGAAAGAAGAAAGCGGGGGAAAGTTGCCTGGCAAGCTCGTATTACAAGCCTTAATATGATATTCCAAATAAATGTATATTTTTATATATAGAAAAACTTATTTTGTGTTCATTTTTTGCATCGTAACACACATATTTTTTGAGCACATTCTTTTGAATGCGGTCTAGCTATAATAATAATCTGTATACATCTGAAGCAATGTAGTTTTGCTTCGATACTCAAGATTTTTTCAATTCTCGGTATGGCGATTTTCAAAAAAAGTCTATATAAGCGTTGGGAAAAGTATCGTGACTAAGCGTATTTTTGGGCCCCATGGCTGCATTGAAATAGTTACTCCACTGGGCACATGTATGTTTTACGAAAGGAATGTGCACTCTACCGAGTGGCACTTTGTGACGTGCGTGTGTACATGACAAGGGCCAGATTAGAAGCGAACTGCCCCTTGTGGCAGGGCTGTGATTTCACCAGGGGCGGAGCAGCGCGCGTGTCTCCACCTCTCATCATGCAGTGCTCCTTTGTAGTCCCGCTGGATAATTAATCCCTGGCTGGATTATTTCATTTGATCACGGTGGTGTCCGAAAATGAAGTGAATTGCGATAATTGGCAGTGAATTATTAACATTTCATCATCATTAGCCATTTTATATCCAAAGCTAGATAAAGCAACCCCTTTCAGTATCTTCCTGCGTCTCTTATCACCATGGAGTTGTTACATTATAAGTATATTCAATTCAATTCAATTTTATTTATTCCATAATATGTATATTACAAACTTTATGTTCAATGCATACATATTATGAATTTATATCTAAAAATATACATATACACATATACATACACACATATATACATATATACACATATGCACACACACACACACACACACATATATATATATATATATATATATAAATAATAATATCTATTATTAAACAATTAAAAATGACGTGTACAATCTGGTCAAATGTGTCGGAAAACCCCCTCACACATGGAATATATCAATATCCAAAGCGATCTTGTTCAGCATAGCTGTAGCTTTTCCAACAGGCATAACTATCGGCAGGTTGGTCCTGTATATTGGAATGTGAAACAATCTTTGCTGACGATGTCTAAGGTAAATACAAACCAATGCTCTACATAATTTCAGTATTGTCGATCATACCGCGCAACAATCGATAAAAATGTGTAATCAAATACACATTCCTTCTAGTCCTTAAACTATAGAAGGATATCCAACGCTTTTTTATTCGATTAACTCACAGCTAAGAATCGTTGCCTGTAGTGGTGGGCAAACCGTTCTTTAACCAGTTACACATGATAGTTGGTAGATGAGATGTAACTGTAGTCTAGTACTGATGGTCGTATCAGTCACCAATCATCGACACTATCATATAAAAAACTCAAATAACCGTTAACGTGTCAACGAATAAAATACCATCACAATTGGTTTTTTCTAATTCTTCTACGACACCAACTTGTTTAGAGTGACGAATAGCGAGATTTATGACTTGTCTCGAACTTGATCTGACCACCTTCCTAAAAAGTCACGAGATTCAGATAATCGAGGATTTACGAACGGTTTGAATCATTTTAGAACTAACTAACTAACTAACTAACTAACCATCACGCCGTTTACCGCAGGGGTAGGCAGAGGATTGAATGCCACACTCTTCTGTCCTGGCACACCACCTTTGCTTCGGCCACATTCATATATCTTCTCATACAAGCTCTACGGTTGTTGCGGCTTTTAACGGGGCCATCCTCGAACACTTGTTGTATCTGATTGTGCGAGGTCTTTCGCGGACGCCCTCTATTCCTGTTGCCTTGAACACTCGCTTCATTTATTTTCTTAACCATCCTTTTCTCGTTCATACGTTGCACATGAACAAACCATCTCAGCACTCCTTTCTTTATTCTATCTACCACACTACAACCAGCATTGCATTCACGTCTAATTTGTTCATTCCTTTCAGAAGAATTTGGAAAACCCTAAAAGTGAGTCGAATGCACGAGTATATACGGGAAATTTTTATAAATCCAAGTGAGGTTTGTTTGATAGCAGAAAAAATGCATATAAGCGCACAAACGTGTGAACATTTTCGCTTCGCTGCCCTGCGGAAAAACATGGTCGCCATGTGTATTTAAAAAATGCCAACTTGGCTTTGAATAAGAAGGACCGGCATGGGACTTTACACCTTTAAATGATCCTGAATAAGCAATTGGTCGTGTTTCACCCTCTATCTTATTAGATATCCGTCTTTCGCCCTCAGTTTTTGTATATTCTTAATAATCACAATTTTTTTCAGGTTGTCTTCCCCTCTTCTAGCAATATTCCGAAAGTATAAACGAACCCCTTTTCCTGTACATTGTGTGAATTTTTTTAAGAGTCCTGAAGAATCAAGGCACTCGTTCATCTTACAGCCAATGGTGTAGGGAGCATACGATACACGGGGGTAAAATATTTAGGAGATAGCACCACCCCAGTTACCTGAAATTTAGATAATAATTCGGCAATTGTTTTTAAAAAGCGGTTATAAGTTGATCATTTAAAGTATTTCCCATCGCTAGCCATTGCTTTTTACCATATTTTTGGCAGATATGGATACCATGTCGGAAAAAACGAATCGTCTTTTGAGGATATCCACAAATCGATCTATTTTTTGGCATCTTCATTAAAAGTGAAGTGTTG
>JADDOH010003825.1:0-42204 GCA_016648135.1 Agrypnia vestita
GCGTAAAATGCGTCATTTTATAAGCGTTTTAACACGCAAAATGAGCTCAAATTCGAATTCAAAGCAGTTCAAAATGAGCGGAAAAGTTACTCCGGTGAACTAATTGAATAATGAACGAGACAATTATTCATTCAATCATTTTGAACTGCTATAAATAATTAGGTCCACTGGTGACACTATCGGCCGACCACGGAGCTGAATAATTAAGACGAGCCGAAGAAAGCGGTTCCACGAAACAGCGTTGGCCAACTACCCGAGCCGGTGGAGGTTGTAAATACCGAAGGAGACCTTTTCCGACATTGATAAGAGCGAGTTTTGTATTCCGAAACTCGCAAAAAGGCTTCGACGGGAGAGTTTCACGGCGGTTTATCCCCAGAATTACCGTGTGAGTTTCAAAGGACGAAAAAGCTACAAAGGAAAGATAAGGTAAAGCGTGTTTGCTCGCTATAAGTTGTCCGGGTTGACTAGAAATGTTTCCGGCCATATTGAAAAGGATTTGCAGGAAGTAAATTCACTCTATTTCTTAAATAATCCCATTTGACCTGATCGACATAAACATCCCACGCAAACACAGCTGTAAACTTTTGTACAGTAAATAAATATTATTTAATTAATGTATATTATAGATGTCTCACAGAGACGAAACTGTATTTTTTTTTTATTAAGGGAGAGTAGGTATAGATGTCTTTATGGGTGTACATAGGACTTACGACCTATCGTATGGTTGGCTTAAGTGATCACTTTACACAAATGTAACGTTCGCCATTTCCACCCATGATAGAATACCATGTCCATTAATTTTTGGAAGTTTTATATATTTCAATTATACGCCACGTTTTACATGTGAGTTGCAAGGCCATCCACAAAGCTTTTTCCTTCCCCTTGAATGACCACAGATGTCGCTAAATGAGATTTGATTAGGGAGTTTCTTAGCTATAAACTTTATCTTGTCTAATGGAATTCATCCGTATTTCTATCATTACACTAGTATACGCCAGAAATATTATTTCAATTTATTAAACTCCTTTTTTTATTTCTTTTTTTTAACAGTATTTTCATTAAAATAATATTTCATAATATTGGACATATTCAAAATATTCTGAAATATTATTTATTTTGGAATATTTTGGCTTTGGTCTTTTTTTTCGCAGCCGACGTTTCGGATCAAATTCAAATGGCCAAATTCAGCTTTGATGGGTTTAAAAATAAGTAATGTACATAAGATATATGAGTCATAGCCGTATCACAATATACGATTTATCAAAAAAGTTGAGATATATGTACACTATAAGGAAGTGGAAACATTCAGACTATATCAAGACGGATGACTGCCTGAAGTCAAAGTCCTACAACCACCGGTCTATGGCCCGTGTCCATGGAAGAAATTTTCGAATAAGAGACAATATCTGAGACCGAGATTCTCTGGATACATGGAAATGTATCATAAGTCATCATTATCGGAGATGCCATCTCGCGTCTCACTTCTCGCTCGCTAACATCAAACGTCAAATGTTAATCCATTGGCCATTGAAGTTTCGTTTTTCAAATCAAAATCTTAATTCTAGCGCATAATACTGAGTTTTTTCAACGTGGATACGTCCTTTTTTAGAGATGCTTGTGTGTGGGCAACAGAGACTATTTTCAGGTTGTAGTTAAACAATTATATTTTATCACAAACCACTAAATTGCGTCGAGACCTATCGCACTTCTGGTGTATTCTTGGAGAGATCAAATCTGTTTCCGTCGTAGGTATGATTTTTATTCTCTAGTTGGAGAGAACTAGGGAATAATCACTCCATAATATCCTGGCACCTAAAGTATTTTCTAGGTAATTCCACAAAGAAGATAAGCTCGTAACTCTAGATTCTTCCACACAAGCCTGAATGAATAATTTTTTCATGGATACACTATTTTCAAAAATGTGTAATCATAAGTTTTTCTATTTTTGCCTGCCGAGATGTTCAGATAAAAAAGTGTACTATGATTTTCATTAGGTATTGTAATAATACGTTAATTACTTTAAAGAGTATTCATTTAGACTTGTAACAGTGTACATATATCTTTAGGTGTACAACGGTTTAGCTGATCCCCAACTCTTTAGAAAGTAAACTATTGTACTAAGTAACAAGCAAGTAAAGGAGGCTACAAACGGGCTAAATAAATGTTGCGATACTTTCAACAAAGTAGACAGATGACACCATGAAAAGAGCCCTGTTAAATTGGATGCATAAATCTAAGGACCAGACCCTGAGGAAGCGATAGAGAGTGCGATATTTATACAATAAATACCACTGTTCTTATCTATCAACCTACTTAGGAAACAACTTGGCAAATACAAGAATGAATTTAATATAAGTACCTAGTAGACGTATTTTTTTTATAACAAGATTGGATTTAATATAAGTACCTAGTAAACTTTTTTTTAAAATCTTGTTAAGCCGTTAAAATTCCCTATCTCCATCCACCAACATAATTAACATTAAAAAAATATTGACTGCTCGGTGCGAATTCTGTTAAATCTAAAGCATACAAATATTTGCGTATCGAATAAAGTAATCGTACATGATAATAGCTTTAAGTATTTAAAGAATAAATATGAATTTTATTAATTTATAATTATTTATAATGTATATTTTATTTTATAATGTACATAGACTTGATGTAAGAGATAGGAACCTACATATTAAAAATGATACAATAAACGTTATGGTCATCAAATCTCTTACAAGTGCTCATATTATGCGTTTACTGCAATGTGAAAAATCCACAAATAATCCAAAACAGTGTGTGTGAATCATACATTCACACACGTTATTAATGTATATATGGATTTATTTATTTGTTTGGAAATATTTACAGATATAAGAAAATGATATGTATGAGAGTGTAAATAGACAGTAATGAACTTATTAACTTATATTTTATAGAAATAAACTTTGTTTACACCACTTTTATGTTGAAAAAGTTCGACATCACATGTCAGGATAACAAATGTATACTAACAAAATCAAATTTAAAAATCGAAGTTAAGATAATCAAAAAATTAAAAAGTTATATATGGAAAATGAATAATAATAGAGTACCTACTTAACAAGAAAATGAATTTAAAAGATAACTATTTGTAAAAACGACTGATATTAATAAGGGTTTACTTTATAGGGAACATAATTTTGGAAGGGATAGATACATAAAATCTTGAATTCAGTATATTTTTAATTAGTTATCCTCCGTGACTGCTTCAATTTTTTTTTTTGATATTGCTACCTTTATTTTTACACTCCACACGTGATCTGAATTTAAACTTATATACAATATTAAAATGGCAAATAAATTGAACTTTAAATGGCACTAAAGTAGATAAAATTATAATAATAATAATTGAACAATACTTAATCAAATACAAATAATTATTTTATTATATATCTACATACTATGTTTTGTATCTACATACCATTTTAAACAATGCCTGTCTCAACACAGATATTTCTAGTGAGACATGCACAGTCAAATCAAAATTTTTATATTTAACTGAAATAGAAATAAACAAATAAATAAAATATTTTCTTTTTGGAAAGATTTGAGCCTGTCTAAATTTTTAATGGGTCCCGACTGTTAAAGTCGCTATGTTCCGCATTAGCATTTATTATTTGTTTTATGTGTGTATCGATCATGAAACATTTTCAATGGTGTAGTTATTCAATATTAATTAACAGAATTCTAGACTACGGGACTTGTGTTTTTTTCAGTTTTTATTAAAAGTTCACTTTTTACGCAGAAGGGTTTTTTTATTTTTAAAATTTACTTTTTTTATTAATTTATCATTATTTTTTTAATTATTAGGTCCCCTCATATGAAATTGGCGTTTAGTATGGGAGAAACATAAAGCCGATTTTTTTTTATTATAATATATTTATTTAATCAAAGTATGTACCATTGCTATCTATGCACTTTTGCCATCTCATAGGTAGTTCATCGATCCCTTTACTAAAAAAACCATTCGGACGGGAATCAATAAAATCTTTGAAGGTGGTTTGGACTGCCCCATCGGAGTTGAATTTTTTCCTTTGCAAGAAGTTATCCAAATTTCGAAAAAAATGGTAATCTGTTGGGGCAAGGTCCGGAGAGTTCGGTGGATGTCTTAGACATTCCAATTGAAGCTCCTCTAATTTGGTAACCGTCTGTTGTGCACTGTGTGGTCTAGCGTTATCATGAAGCAGCAGTGGCCTAGAGCGATTAACCAGCCTCGGTTGTTTAGCAGCTAGCTTTTTCATCATGGTTTGCAGTTGCTGACAATAAACATCTGCCGTAATCGTCTGGCCAGATTTAAGAAAGCTGTAGTGAACGACACCAGCAGTAGTCCACCAAACGCTCACGAGTAACTTTTTTGGAGTCAATTTTCGCTTGGGGCATGGTTTGGCTGGTTCGATAATCGGAAGCACTCATCGCTCATTGCGATGAGCGCTTCCGATTATCGTATAGGATCCACTTTTCATCACAGGTAATGATTCGATTTAAAATCCCTTCATTATTGTGCCGGTTGAGTAATGCAACGCAGCAGTCAACGCGCGTTTGTTGATTTGCTTCACTCAATTCGTGAGGTACCCACCTTTCAAGCTTTTTCACCTTACCAATTTGCTTCAAGTGGATTAAAACAGATTAATCACTAACACCGCAGCCTGCAGCTAACTCGGATGTGGTTTGCGATGGATTCGCTTCCACAATAGCCTTCAATTCTTCATTATCAACTCTGGTCTCCGGCCGTCCACGGGGCTTGTTCTGCAGGTCGAAATTTCCAGAACGAAAACGTTGGAACCAAAAACGCACTGTGTTTTCTTTTGCGGCACCGTCGCCATACACATCATTAATCCTTCGAGCCGTTTCTGCAGCACTGGTGCCACGGTGGAACTCGTACTCGTAAATAACGCGATATTTCAAGTTTTTCATTTTGTAAACTGAGTGACGCAAAAAAAACAATTGAGGAAAAAACAAATGAATTATAATTTTCAAAACACAAATACATGAGTAAATAGCTGTATAAATTTGGATTTTGAATTCCTAACCAAAGAGAAGATATTTGAGATCAAATTTGCCATTACGGCAAAACGCCAATTTCATATGTAAGGACCTAATATATAGCTGCTTTTTAAAATCTATCAGAGCGAGTAATGTATTTTGTAAACAGGAAGATCTTTGTATTCAATGTATATTTTTATCATTTTTTATTTATTATTTTAACAACAAAATTAATCTTCATGCCAGAATCACAATTTTTTTGCTCAGGTTGAGGTAAATATTGAATATATAGACATATTAATATGTAATTAAATTATTTGACTTCTGAAATTGTTGATAATGATTTGTTAATAACTACCTACATAAAATACTAAAATAGCAGATGTAAGGCAAATATATTGGAATGACAAAACATAATTATGTAACTAAAAACAAATAAATATTTTAAAAACACTGATAGTTAGAAACTAGCGCTAGGCCCGGATGCAACATCCCTTTTTCCTTCACCTAATTAATCTCCACCCTACGTTTCGTATATAATAGTGTAATTAGTACATAAAATCTAACTTTGCATGGCATTGTGTCATAATTATCGCTTTCCCATAGACTGTAGGATATTTTACAGTTAACTCTTGCCTGACTCTCCATCTTAAGTCAAAACGCAATATTATAATTTTTAACATAATGATTTATACACAACGTTTTATTCCACTTATTTGAGTTATATAAGCCTAAGGGCTTTCGATGGGCACAACCATCACCTTCAGAGGCAATATTAACTAATTGTAAATCAATAAGGTCGACAAATCGAAAGTAAAGGGAGGACGGAGGGGGGGGGCATTATAAAGCAATTAAAAATAAAAATAATCTAATAAATATTCAAATACCTACGTCATCTCCATTATTAAAATAAGTATCGGTGTATGTAAAAATTAATTACTGTTGTATATGTCAATAAATAACTACCCCCTCCGTCCTCCCTTTATTTTCGATTTGTCGGCCATATTGATTTACAATTAGTTCTAATATTGCCTCTGAAAATGATGTTTTTGCCCATCGAAAGCGCTTATTAGTCTTATATAACTCAAATAAGTGGAATAAAACGTTGTGTATAAATTATTGTGTTAATCATGAACTTCCACTCTGTAAATGAAACAACGCTTAATTTATTTTATATTATCATTTTTATTTAATTTAGATTTTAATAATTATTTTATTAGGACAAATATTATTTAGATTTTAATTATTATTTATGATCCAAATTCGGAAGTTAATTTGATTGCCCGGTAGCTCGTCTATGTTTCGACGTTGATGGGTCAATTATTGGCCGTGCATAATTTCCTGATTGTTCCTGTGAACTGTGAACTGTGAAGCATCCGATAGGTTTCGTCCATAACGATTCACTTCACTGACGCTTCACTGAGCTATGAAAGCTATAACTGACGGAGCGATGTTCCTAGAGATATTAGTCGCACAAGGATAAATTATATTTGATTCATGAATAAGAATCACCTTGAATAAAAATTTACTCTTTATTGTTTCTAGATAATATAAACCTAGCAGCACGGGGAGGAAGTGCTTCAACTCCTTCCCTTTCACGTATTTTAAATTTACTACTTTTAAACTTACTGTTTAATTTATTTTTGATAGAATTTTATATATATTCTATTTTTGTTCTGTTCTAGGTGAGGAATAAACATATACAACAAATATCGCATATAGACCTATCGACAGACGAATACTGAATGACTAATGCTGAATTTAGATTAGTTAGGCCTTTTACGTCACAAAACAGGGTACACAGAAACACTTTGTCAAATAATTGTCGAAAAATATTAACGATTAAACATAGGAATATTGGATAAGAAATCATTTCTGAGAATCTTACACAAAATCTCTGTCCCGAAATGTATTGTCACAAGACTCTCGATTATTCGGGACAGTAAGAAACACTCTCCAGATAAAAAAACCTGGATAATTTCCGGCAAAAAATCAGGAAAATGTACTTACTTAATTCAAAAGGTCAAACTATCCTTCATACTAGCGCACATGATAGTGCAATAAAAATACAAAACTGAGGTAATAAAATGTGAGTTTAAGCAATTCAAAAAGTCAATAATTAATGAACCGCCGCACAAACTTCTTTTTATTTACAATTTGACATCGTTCCCCATCGAAATAATTTTCCAATATTTATAGATGTGTTAGAAATTTCACCAGTTTTATTTTCTGATAAATATTATCAATTGCGCCAGTTTTATTTTTTGGTAAATTGTTCGTAGTCGAAAAAAAATATTATTTACATATAAAATTAATATTTCAAAACGTATCTAAATAAAACTACCCCGGTTAACTGCAAACCGGTTTTTGCGACTGCGAAAAATCTACTGTATATTTTAAAACAAGAAAACCCGTGTTACATATATACAGATCACGATTACAACAATTTCATACAGATCACTATGGTTTTATCTTCTGTGAGTAAATATTAACAAGTTATTTATTATGAAAATGCATACATAGCTAATTCTTCTGCAAACAAACTTCAAGTAACACACAGTTCAAGTATGCACACAGACTTGTGCAAATCCTTGGATCTGGCTTCATTGTCATTTATGTACATACTTACATATATATTGTAGATCAAAAGCTAATCTTACGACTGGATTAAATCTTATCTATTATTACATAGTAAAATTGAAGATCTCGTTGAGACCCCTCGTTTAACCGTCTATACATGGAGCTGTGACATTATTCTAGAAATGTCGGGTCTCCCCCGAGCCGCGAGGGTTGACATCCATCTCAATTACCAGTGACAAAGTAAGTACCCAGAAGTCGACATGTTAAGGTCCTCCTATCTGCGGTTGACCTACTATTATAAGGTACGTGTTATATTGAATAAATATATTCATATATAGCTGAATTTTATAAATGCAGCCAGTTAGGCTCGCGGCTACGTGGATGGTGAGGAGTTCCTTTGTGACGAATCAGTTAGAAATCCTAAAAAAAAACACAAGTATTTTCTAGCAAAGCGTGGAAATAATACCAATAACTTTCTTTGTGTTACACGGAGAGAAATTGGTGTGTTTCATCGGAGTTAAAGATTTCTTTGAAGTGAAGGATATGTGACCTTTTATTCTGCTACAACTTATGAAGAAAAGAAAACGCAACAAATTTTACGAGAGTATAGTCACCAAAAATATTTAAATGTGGCATTTTTGGTATCGTTGAACTCTGTTTCATCCTCTATTACTTTCTTCGCCTTTCACTAGAAATTTCTTCTAGCGGGAAAAAATGCCCCCGTGCGTCACATTCAAAGTAAATTTCTCCGTCATTTGCTGCGATTATCATTTGCATAAACAAACTAAAACAGTTTGTTTACATTGTTTGTCCGTAAAAACACAAACAAGTCCCTAGTCTCGGTCAGATTACAGATTTTTTACGTATAATAAGCTTTATTATTGTGAAGGTGATCCCCTACATTATTATTTTGTTCGGAAATTTACGATGCGATGAAAAATACAAAATAAAACTTTAGATACTTACGAAAATACTTACAATACTACCATTTTGAACCAAGATACACCATCCGTGCGCGGATAAACAATATTTTTATCAAAATATTGTGAATTTTGAAATTAAAATGCAGCGTCTGCGTATAATTTTTTTACCTCAGCGTAAGCACAGGCCGGCAATATGAATACACTTCAACATATAATATAGTAATGTTTTATGAAAAACTAAAGTGGTTATAAAAATAAACGTAGAAACTGAAAGTAAAAGAAATATATTTATCAAAATCTAACATACGTATTATGATAGTAACAGATTTTATATGTGTTGAATCAATCTATATTTGTGGCAAAAAAAACTTTATATACATAATATTACTAGAATATTATATTGTATTATTAGTTATTATTTTAATGTTTGTAATATTTAGCTAAAAGGGTTATTTACCAAGGGCGTAAAACAGATAATTGTTTTATATGAATAATTTCACAAAACTCCAATCTGCTTTAAAATATTAGGTCCTTACATATGAAATTGGCGTTTTGCCGTACTGGCAAATTTGATCTCAAATATCTTCTCTTTGGTTAGGAATTCCAAATCCAAATTTATACAGCTATTTACTCATGTATTTGTGTTTTAAAAATTATAATTCATTTGTTTTTTCCTCAATTGTTTTTTTCTTTGCGTAACTCAGTTTACAAAATGAAAAACTTGAAATATCGCGTTATTTACGAGTACGAGTTCCACCGTGGCACCAGTGCTGCAGAAACGGCTCGAAGGATTAATGATGTGTATGGCGACGACGTGCCGCAAAAGAAAACCAGTGCGTTTTTGGTTCCAACGTTTTCGTTCTGGAAATTTCGACCTGCAGAACAAGCCCCGTGGACGGCCGGAGACCAAAGTTGATAATGAAGAATTGAAGGCTATTGTGGAAGCGGATCCATCGCAAACCACATCCGAGTTAGCTGCAGGCTGCGCTGTTAGTGAAAAAACTGTTTTAATCCACTTGAAGCAAATTGGTAAGGTGAAAAAGCTTGAAAGGTGGGTACCTCATAAATTGAGTGAAGCAAAGCAACAAACGCGCGTTGACTGCTGCGTTGCATTACTCAACCGGCACAATAATGAAGGGATTTTAAATCGAATCATTACCTGTGATGAAAAGTGGATCCTGTACGATAATCGGAAGCGCTCATCGCAATGGCTTAACCCTGCCGAACCAGCCAAACCATGCCCCAAGCGAAAATTGACTCCAAAAAAGTTACTTGTGAGCATTTGGTGGACTAGTGCTGGTGTCGTTCACTACAGCTATCTTAAATCTGGCCAGACGATTACAGCAGATGTCTATTGTCAGCAACTGCAAACCATGATGGAAAAGCTAGCTGCTAAACAACCGAGGCTGGTTAATCGCTCTAGGCCACTGCTGCTTCATGATAACGCTAGACTACACACTGCACAACAGACGGCTACCAAATTAGAGGAGCTTCAATTGGAATGTCTAAGGCATCCACCGTACTCTCCGGACTTTGCCCCAACAGATTACCATTTTTTTCGAAATTTGGATAACTTCTTGCAAAGGAAAAAATTCAACTCCGATGGGGCAGTCCAAACCGCCTTCAAAGATTTTATTGATTCCCGTCCGAATGGTTTTTTTAGTAAAGGGATCGATGAACTACCTATGAGATGGCAAAAGTGCATAGATAGCAATGGTACATACTTTGATTAAATAAATATATTATAATTAAAAAAATCGGCTTTATGTTCCTCCCATACTAAACGTCAATTTCATATGTAAGGACCTAATATGTAATAACATAAAATATTAAGTAAACATGTCAATTTTGGAACCAATACATAAATCTTCATTTTAAAAGTTTTGTCTCTTTTGCATAACTAATGATGCCGAGTTTTTCAAATTTTCAGTGTGAATTTTTTTATTTTATTTATTTTATTTGGTCATCCAACAGGCATACATAATTGCTTGGTAGAACAAAGTACAGAAAAAAGTTAAATGTGTCCCACAATTAAAAGGATGACACAGATATACTATATGTACATACATATACACAGGTCATATGGCATATCATCTGCATGCATAAAATGCCAATCGTGACTATTAAAACTCATCCTTTACAAATGTCTTTCAATTCCATTGGTTGCCTTTAAACCGTAAAATACCTGATAAACCTTTATTCGGAAGTTGAACCAGTAAAGCTTCTGACGCCGAAAGTGTAATGTGATTCAGGGCATGAACGGTATAAGAAATTGACGTTTTTCGAATAAAGAGATCCGCTATTTAAATTATTTAAATTTATGGGCACTTTTTGGGGATTTTTACGAGCATTATGAACAATGAATACTAAAAGAATATCATATGAAATAGGGACATAAACCTTGCGTTAAAAATGCCTTATTATGTTATACATTATTCAGAAAAAAATATTCGATTAGTAGTGAAGGTTCCATCTTCAGCATCCGGTAGTCAATTTTTATCGCACAGGTCTTATATAATATTTTCTTGCTGAAACTACCACTAAATTTAGGTTTTATATTTAAAATATTAAATATAAGACTCTTATAAATTTATTAAGTGTCTTCTTCTTCTTCTTCCTTAGCCTTTTTCCCTCCACTGTTGGATGTAGGCCTCTTCCATTTTCCTCCACTCATCTCTATTTCTCCCTCTTCGCATCGCAGGTTCTTCCTGCTTGCTGGACTATGTCATCAGACCACCTTTTTTCGTCCAGGGCCTCCACTGTAGGATTCTGGTTGCCCATCTAATATTCTCCTGTCGAGCCATACATATGATGGCATTTTAAGTGTATAAACATTTATTTAATTTAGGTTTAATATTTAAAATAATTTTTATATTAGCACTTAACAAAAAATATTATTGTACAGTATTTAAATATACAAATAATATTCTATATTTTACTTCTTCTTCAAATGTAGCAAATTTATTTTGTGGTAACATAATTATAATTAATATAAATTAACTTTGTTTAAACCACTTATTTATTGAAAAAAATCAACATGTTTCAAAGCCAATGGCTTAATATTAATATTCTTAATATTAATATTAAGAATATTAATCTTAATATTCCTGATGAAGAAGCCATTGGCTTTGAAACATGTTGATTTTTTTCAATAAATAAGTGGTTTAAACAAAGTTAATTTATATTAATTCTATATTTTATTATGAATTAAGAATATTCTCTTTGTTGTTATTGTTAGAATTGTTAGAATTTTCTGGGCTGCCGGCAATGGGATTCAAAAAGGCAGAAAGGTCATAGGTATGACAGAATAACCTACAAAACTCCGACTAGAAGAGTCGGAACAGTCCTGAAAAATATTTTTAAAATGTCCAGTCTGTGCAAACTTCAAATATTTAATCAGGCAAATGAATTGTTTCAACTCGCAATAGTTCTTAGCTGTAGGCATTGCTTTGATTTCATTCATAAATCGCTGCAGAATAATATATTAGTAAGAAAGTACGAAGTACATCGCTGAATAACGACGCTAAAATTCAAACCGGTGACGGTCCCTATATGAAACTGGATATAAGTTAATAAAGAAACAAATAAATATAACTTTATTCCATAATTTATAATGAATGAAATGCCAACCGGTGTTCGAATTATGTAACTGTGCTCTTGTATTTTTTATCTGTTTGTTTTTTTTGTTCTTTGTTTTCTTGTTGGTTTGTTTTCTGCCTATTATTTTAATATTTGTATTTATTTATACTTTTCACATTTTTACCACAGATGTTTCTATGAATATAGACTCAATATAATATATTTTGTATCAAGCTGTCACAGCATAGGTTTTGCCGGACTGGATGACTGTTTGTATTAAAATGGGTCTGATAAACGATTTGAGATGTAAACTAATCAATATTTAGAGAAATATTTCATGGTGTCGATGATAGTTTGAACTTTTAATATTTTTTTAAATTTTAACTGATTTACATATTTTAAAGCACTCTTGGAGTTGAAAATGCTGGGTAATAATGTTATGCAAGGACCTGCCCCCGCACATCACTTAACTCTTTTAAACGTAGATGCCTGAATGGACGGGACCTACTGTTTTATCTTCGTAATTCAATGAAACAAAACCTTTATTAGTTTAGTTCGAGAACATCGCAGTAAATCGGCTGGAAGAGACTTGGCGAGGTAGACGGGGAAAACAGAGTGAATGAATTCATTGAAATTTGGTGCAATTAGTTTTTGATTTTCCATTCAGACGACGATAGGAGAATCCAATAATGGATTTAACAAGATCATTATTTATATTAGTTTTGTTTTATTATTATGTTCTCGTTGATAAATTTCATCATTTTTTTATATTGGTATTAGATATACATCGTCATTATTAATCATAATCGTACATTTTGTCAGTATTTTTAAACTGTATTATAATTTTCTCGTTTGTTTAAAAGTGCTTTATTAAGACATCAGTTTTATACACCGACACTTACATATAAAATTACTCATCGGCGCTGGAAGTTTGGATTTATTGTTAGGAAATGATATACACCATGGCCTTTTAGTATCAATCATTTTTTATTTACGTTTAAAATTGTAAGGATTTCCTCAGCCATGAACATGTAGTCCTTGTTACATTAAATGAAATCTTTGCCGTTTGGTGCAAAGATATAAAATAAATGAAGTAACCAATATTTAAAAACAATTTCTTTTTCTTCTTTAGCGACCTAATGGAACTCAAAAGTGCATGACTGCAATCACCACAGAGCGCCATCCATCCCTTGACTGTTGTGATCCAATCTGCTGGGCACTCGCCTGCTTCTTACATGTCCGTATTGATACTATCCGCCCTACTCACACGTGAAGCCCCCATCTAGGATCACGCAGCTTCCACACATACAAAAAGATTACATATTCTGCAAAACAAAGCCATCCGGGCAGCACTGAATACGCCGCGTTGGGCAAAAATAACACAACTCCACCGCGACTCGGGCAATCCTCCCATAAAGGAATTCATCCGGAGTCATACAAGAATCTCCGAGCGTTGTTATCCCAGAATACCAACCACCCTCACCCCTCAATAAGCATCCTAGACGAGGACGCAGACACCCCCTTCAAAAATAAAATACCAAAATCGGTCCACCGCACTGAGTAGCTCCTGCCTATTCATCGCAGTCTTATATTTACTCCCTTTATATTAACTTGTGGCGTCGGCTTGCTTGACGAAAAAACTTTAGATAGATTTTTAACCCTTTTCCCGTGATCTAATCGAAATGAAACATAGCAAGCAGACTCGTGGCGACGATCAAGAAGATCTATCAAATTTTCGTTAAAAAAAATTAATAAATTTTTGGATTTTTCAAATTTTTAATGGTCTTTTCATACAACTTACTAAGTTATATGAAAATATTTCGACGCGTCTGGTAGACACGGTACCTGATTATAGTATAATTTTGGATTTTTGGAAATTTTTTATTAGTGTATTATTATTTTTTATTACCCTTTATTATTATTTTATATTTTTTTTATTATCCTTTCGTAGCGTCGCTCGACCGAAGCCCAACGCGTAGGTTAAGCGCCAAACCAGTTTCCACTAGTAGGGAAATGAGAAAGGGAGTATAATAAAAACTTGGTTTTTATGGGTTACTTTTTTTAATTTTAATTTAACAGGTTAATAGTGCATTTTGTTGCGACATGATTATGAGAAAGGGGTTTATTATCCCCGATATTAGATCGACTCCGCTAACCAATAGCTCAATCGCAATGGCGGCTCGGTCTTGAAACCTTTGAATTTGTAAGAGGCTTTGTGCATGTTACAGGACCCACCTATTATCACTGCATATAAGGGTGTGTCACTTTGTACGGCGAAAAAAAAAAAAATTTTATTTTTAAGCTTTATAATTATCAAAAGTTGCATTGCATTTATAACTGTATAAAATTGCAAAAATTCAAGTATACCTTTGGCTCGTTGTAGCGAGCCAAATATTCTGAAAATTTTGGTTTTTAGTGATTTTTCAGAGGTAATAAAAGTGCTGTTTTCTTCTACATAATTCTTATCAGATTACTTAATTTCGTTATTATATATATAGATAATGTATTAAAACAAAAATTTACTGTAAATTTTAAGCTGAATTATTTTTTTTTTAAATTATAAAACATACAAAATTTTCCAAAAAGAGTATTTTTAAAGACAGCTATAGTTATTTTTTACAATTAAACATTGGCATAATTTTCCTGGAATTCTTCTTGGCTGCAATAAAACCTTCTCTAACTGTTTACCCTACGACAGAACCTTCAGCTACAGTCGTCAATTTAAGGCATCCACACATTTCCCTGCCACACACAGTCAGTATTCTTTCTTATTGACTGTGTGGCAGGGACTTGGGAAAATCGAATATTCGTACATATCGTATATATCGTTCGACGAAAACTGTCAGGTTCTTCACTTTATAAGTACATGGCACAAAGTTCAGTCAGTATAAGTTTCTCATCCTGCCAGGAAATCATGTCGTAATAATGATCGCTCTCAAAATTAATTTGTGATATCAAAAAAGATCTCGACAATGATTTTTGCGAGGCACGAGCTTTCAAAACTCTCGTCTAACCTATTCTATTACAATTTTGTTGTCATTTGTCAACATTTGATGCCTGCCTGATATCACTCAGTGTAGCCGAAGCAATAGCAGCGCCTGCTCTGTGCGATACGCCATAACTATCACATACTTAAGCCAACTTTTCGATTTTTTATTGTATTTTCTCAATTTTCTCTTCCTTAACTATGTATCCAGTGCCTATGCATCTGAAGGTTCTTTGGTCTTCAAGATATGGGTGGTCTTTAATTGGAACAGTTTTATTTTTTCCACATTTACAAGAAGAAGAATTTTTGCATTTGCACGCAGCAATGTCAAAGAGAATTGTTGATTTAGTTATAAAGTTTTCTATTTTATCTAAATATGATTGACTTTTTGGTTCTTTGTTGAATTTTTTCGATAGTAGCCTATCCTGTTTGCAATATGATAATAGAAGCTGGCTCACAATGTTTGCATTTTTCCAAACTTCAAGAACGGTTCGAGCCACTTGAGAAGTGATGACTTTTGCTTGTGGTTCGATACTACTTGACTGTTTCATTTCATGACGCACCCACACATAATGTCTTTAAACATCTCCATAAGTTGGTAACATAGTACTTTTGAATTTTTCGGGATATTTCTCAAAAATACGTAATTTCGTACGACCTCTGGTTTCTCTTGAACTTGACAGATTCGATGCCGTTGTGATTCGTTTCATGTATGAATAAAACACTTAAATTTATTACGTATAATATGTAGAAACTTTACAACGGTTGAAAAAAAATAAGCAAACAAATGCAAACGTTCGGTATGGAGTCTGACCTAATGAGGCGCGCATAACGGGAGCGCGACCCGAAACAAACCGAAATTGCCCGAACGGGGCTAGGTATTTAACGCTAACATATTTAACAGATTATCACAATGAACTTAAATATGGCGTTATCCTTATGCTGGCTATATTATTCTTAGAAAAAAGCATTTAATTACTAATCCAATTGGTAAATACAAAAAATATATTGTTCCGATTGGAACGTTATTTTGCAACTTTTTCTATATTTCAAGGCCTTTTAACTAGCCAAAAGTACCAGTTTTAAGGAAAACTGTAAATACAGCATTTAATAAATCTATATAAAAATGCAACTTTTGAGAACTATTAAATTTGAAAAATCAAAAGTTGAAAAAAGTGACACACCCTACTGCATATCCCGCTCCAGCCTCCTTACCAGGATATCAAGGGCGTCATTCCGTTTCCGAAGATTCTTGATCTACATCCTCCGATTAAGTTTTCACGTATTGGGTCGTAAATCTTCCGCAAGATTTTGTTTTCGAAGATAGACCCTTCTGCCCTGCGCCAACGAGAGAGACCAAGTTTAAAACCTACATAAAACATTCACTTAAACTAATAATATATTATGTAATAACAAATTTGTACAATATAAATATAAGGTGTGTCCCAACCTTGCTTTAATTAAAACAGATGGTAATGCACGACAAATTTATGTCTTAACATTTTATGTGTTTGTTTACGAGCTAACATGTTATATTTACACCTTTGTCCAAAATAACCTTTTTACCAAGGTAGTTAAGTAGATAAATATGGGTATGTAAAATATTATATAAGGATACATCATATATTGTATTACTAGCTGTTCGTACCCGGCGTTGCACGGGTTAAGGATTAAGTTGAAAATAAATTTGTGGGGGGAAATAAAGATTTGATTCGAACGGTAGAGATTTGCATAGAAAATATATCAGTGGGAGGAGAAAAGGTAAAAGGGGAGGGAGGAAATATAGCCTATATTACCTGCCTAAATAATAGTCCTAAATAATAAGTTTCCAAATTTTGAGTCCGATCGGTCGAACGGTATAGATTTGCTTCGAAAATATATCAGTAGGAGGGGAAGGGGTAAAAGAATAGAGGGGAAATGTAGGCTATGTTCCCCGCCGAGTCTTAAAGAATATGTTTTCAAATTTTGAGTCAGATCGGTCAAACTGTACAGATTTGCATAGAAAATATGTCAGGGGGAGGGGAAGGGGTATGAGAATAGGGGGGAAATATTTCCTACGTTACCCGTCGGGTCCCAAAGCATAAGTATGCAAAGTTTGAATCAAATCAGATGAACGGTATAGACTTGTAAAGAGAACAGACAGATCGACAGACAGACAGACAGACATTGAGTTTTATAGATATAGATAGTGTAATATAATATAATATAATATAATATTTTTGATGTTTATAACGTTAAATTTGTGGACATAGGTAATTATTAATTTTAAATAAACAATTCTAGGACACCAGCAAGTTAATTCTATTCTCACAGCACAGGCGTTTAGTTTATTTTGAAAATAGTAAGAATATTGATGTGACACGCATTCCATGTTCGCATATCTAATAAGTATGCCCCATAAAATTGCAAACTCATTTTAATAACTTTTGCTTATTATGCTAAAAGTTACATTTGCACGAAATTTTCCCCGTCAATATTTTTGCTGCTATTTTATTACTTATTTACATATGCCAATGTAAAATGTATCCATACGCTCCACTTGCAAAGATAAGTGAGTTTAAATACACAAATATCATTATATTATTTATTCCACACGGGAACAATATAAATAAGTGCGGTTCGCCGGTCCTCTGCGCAAAGTAGAGTGTGACGTCATCGTCGCCGTACAACCTTGCTCGGTCGAACAAAAATGTACACCAGAATTCAAAGTCCAACTCCAATGCCAAATTCGGTCGAAAGCCAGTCCCAAAATCCAGAGTGAATAGCGGAGTCAAAGTCCTGTGAAATAGTCTAGATGATAAATCCAAGTAATAGCAGGGTCAGGCAAGAGAGAAATAAAAATCGTTTCAAGTGATCCCATAGGCGTCTACAGCACAGCACAAGAGATGACTAGCCCTTTTTTATTCGGCTAATGTGTTTATTGATGAGTTATGGTGCTTATGGAGACCAGCGTAGTAACGCACGGAGATCTGTTTTATAGGGGGAATGCCCGAGTCGTAATGGAGTTGTGTGATCCTCGTGTATCTAGGTGAACCCAGTGTAATGATCACCTTGTTTTGGAAGATCTGTAGTTTTTTCATGTGTGTTTTGACTACGTGACCCCAGATGCGGGCTGCATAGGTGAGTAGTATAGGCCTGAGGACGGCCTTGTATATTTTGAGTTTATTGTTTGCGTCAAGTTTGCTGTACTTACCGAGTAGTGGATAGAGTGCGCTGAGTGCACGTGAAGTGGCGCTTATGTTGTTTTATATGCGTGTGCTCCACGTGAGTTTTGAATCCAGCGTGACGCCAAGTTATTTGACGTCACGGGTCCAGGGGATGTTTTCCCCGCACATCTTTACGCTGGGTAATTTCCGATGGTGTTTTGGTATTTTAGTAAATTTCGTGGCGGCACTTTTTTGTGGTTTTATTTCAATATGCCACTTCTTGCACCAATTCTCTATGAGGGTGGCTTGTTTCCGAACCCTCGACACCGCGAGTGAGGGACTTTTTCTTTTCTTTTTTTATGTAAGTTACAATTATTTTTGGCCTTGCTTGCTATGTCCAAGGCTTATTAAGTACCTCAAGAGGAGTTCAGATATTCTGCCCTAGCTGCTACCAGCTTTGTTGGAACGAGAGGGATTTGTCTGTGGAACTTGGAACTCCTACGCATTTGCCTTTGTGGAGAGGGAACCGCGAGAAACCTCTCTCAGAAGGAGTCGGACCTGAGGGGACTTTCCTATACGTTCTTATAACGTTATTCGTTATTTATTACATTTAATGTCCTGACTACATTCTCTAAGAAAAATACCAGCTCTCGTGATAAGTTTTTTTGACTTGTCACGGTTGCGATGTTTTTCCAGTTGACGTCCTTCTGTCTGCACGCTGCCTCCAGCTTGTGCCTTTTTATGCTGAAAATGAGACAAAATATCAAAAGGTGGTTAACATCTTGTATGCCGGTTCCGTCGCAGGGGCATGTGCCGTCATTAATTATTTTGAGACGGTGAAGGTAACTCTTGAATAGGCCATGTCCTGTTAACATCTGCGTTAGTTCAAAAGTCGGGGTTACCGAGGCTCTGAAATTTTGAGCATCCAGGACAGATGTAAAAAACATATTTGTTACCTTTCCCGTCGGTCCGGACACGCCTTTGGTTCCATTAAGTGAGGGTCTACTGGAGCTGGATAGCAACGCGGTGTCGTCTGCGTATTGTGCTATCAACATGTGATGGTTGACCGGCGGGGGCACATCGTAACAGTATAGATTAAAAAGGAAGGGAGATAATATGGAGCCTTGCGGGACTCCTACTTTTAATTGACGTAGAGATAAGAAATGCCCATCTAGCTGGACTCTAAACTCGTGATACCGTTCATGAACAAAAATGAAACCGTGCCCCTGGGAACAAACGCTCAGGTGACATTGACCAATCACAGTACGCCCTCGGGTGGGCGCGACGATACTGCCACACATCGGCTATTCGCCAAACTACGCATTCTGCGCTCCGTCAAATCGCGGCCGGCAGAAGCTATCCTAGAGTCACATACTAAATTCACAAATAATATATCACCGCCCCCCGGGATCTTAATTATGTCAGTTATACAGTACTAGGCCCTGCAAACTGTTTGACATGATTTTATTTGGCACGCAGGGCCAAGTAATATAAAAAATTAAATTAAATACACCAACAGTGGCGACCATACATTTATAACAATTATCACAAAAAATAGTAAACAAATATTTACAGAACCTTGCACAAACCTTGCACTACAAAGAGCATGATTCAGCGCATCTTTTGACAATAGTGTCGGTCACTACAGACTGAAATTACTCACTGACCACCAATCCTGATGTAATCAGGAATCTTTAACCTTGGAATCCGCGCACTCAGGCCCGGTTGTTTCAAGTTCGATCAAAGTAAGCGGTCGATTAAAGCACAGATTTTTACGAAAACGGATCGTCTGATTGGTGGAGAACGTAAAAATCTATGCTTTAAAAGAACGCTTACTTTAATCCAACTTGAAACAACCGGCCCTTACGCGGTAAATTATTCTCCTCAATTGTCAATTCGTAACATATTTTTTCCATTATTTTATTTATTTATTTATTGTGAACTAAAATACATACATATAAGAAAATAGACCACTCATCTCACTGATGAGATGAGTGGTACATTTTCTGCGAACATGCCGAAATGAGCAGCTTTACAAAAAAAATGAGGACAAAATATTTTATGAAACTAATTAATAGCTTTAAAGCCGTAGATATGTTCAAAAAACAAATAGGTACAAATTATTTAATAGAATATTAGATAAAAGAGTATTTTTTTGTAAAAAAAATAAAAAATATAGAAGAAGTCTAAAGAATTGTGTGTACGTTCTCATATAATTATATTATATGTAAAAATACAGTTAAATATGCACAGAAATAAACTGAAATTTGTATTCTACAGTTGAGTACTTGTGCAACTGCAGTTGACCCAACTATCAGTAATGTTTTCACTCTCTTCACTGTATAATTTTGTGTCAGTAAAGATAAAAGAAGGGTGTCCACACTGACTAAGATAAAATGGACACCAAAGGTATTTCGAAATCATTATTTTCACTCAGCAAAACATCCCTTAATTTTTTTTTTTTAAATAGTTACAATGCACCTTTTAATGTTTTCACAAAGAACATTAAAGAACAAAGGAGCCTAAAAAAACTTATTTGTCCAAATGCTGTCTTGCCATTTATCAACTGATGCATTAGGGAAGCACCCTTTCAATTATTATGTATTTGCTCATTTCTTTAGGCAATTACTTTTTTATTATAAAAATTGCAGGTGCTGAATAATGAAACGCTGACTATTATCTAGTAATTATTTTCTATTCATTGTATTAAAGTTGCAATGAATATGAAATACTTTTTAAAAATTATTTATTAATGTTTATTTTTTCTCAAACATAAAGAAGTGTTGTCTCTAACATGTCATTTTCCTAATTGTGTTAAAATACTCGTATATTGTATTTCATCTCATAATTTTAAGACTGTCGAGGTCACTAATGATCTATTGATAATCTGGGTATTAAAAATGAGTAAAACACAAAGATAAATGAAGTATAAGTATTTTTCAGACTCTTCATTCTGCTAATCTGTGATAACATGCAGAGAACGAGAATTTCAGTCCACTTGTAGGTAGGGGATATTACGTTAGGGACATACATTTAATTGAATTTGAAAACTATTATATTTCAGTTGGGTGCTGAACAATGTCTTCTAGGTCCTGCAAGTCGAGAATGGTTAACGACCGCGATAAAGATCTTCAAGGGAGGAGGGCGCTCGTAGGAGGAGATAGGGATGGGTAAATGAAAAAAATATCGATATATATCGAATCAATATTTTTAAAAAGTATCGAAAATAATCGCTATACATTGCGAAAAATATATCGATATATCGATATTATTTTTTCAAAAATGTAAGGGGAATAAGCTTTTGGCTACCAAAAAAAAAAGGTCACCGGAAAAAACATATCGATTATCCGAGAAAAAATATCGATGACCAAAAAAGGTCACCAGAAAAAAAGTGAAAAAGATACCCAAAAAAAGGTCGCCAGAAAAAAGTTATATATAGACTATAAATATCGATATTTTTTACCCATCCCTAGGAGGAGAGCTGCTCTCAAAATCGATCGAGAAGTAGACTGAACCATCGACCCGCGGATTCTGTAAATCGGGTTTCATGTTATGGTTAATTTTTCGCAAACTCCAGAAAAATTAATTTTATTATTTTAAAAAAATGTTTTAAAATATAGTTCAGTGTATCCTCTCCGAAAAAGTATGACAATGATTCTACAGGTCTGGTCGGTTGTAAAAGTCGCCCTATCGTAAATGAACTGTTTTCATTTATGTTAGGGTAGCCTACCTGACAAAATAATACTAATCTAATAATAGTAATAATCTTATAATATCCAAAGCATTTATTATTTTATTTTTATTTTTAAACATCCTTCAAGTAAATGGAAATTATAAAACAAAAATTAAATGATTTTTTGCAAGAGTTAACTCTATTTTGTCCATGGATGTACCTTAAGATATAATATGTATACAATAATAAAGTACTTTAATTTAAGTGTCGTATTGAAAAAATAAATTAATCAAATAAAACTTTAAACAACAAAGCATAAAAAAGAAAATCATCATATTACTAATTTGAACAAAATATTGTTTAAACATGTTAAAAAAGCATGAAAATTAAAATTAAATTACACTTTTTAATATAACAAAACGCCAGGTTTTGTTCGTAAATTATTATGTTTGACGTAGGTATTTTGTTTGAATCATGTTTATTTTGATGGCTTGCTTTGAATGCGTCGAAAGTATGCTGTTTTAATCCACTTCTTTTAAAAGTACCTATCCCACCATTTTCAACATTTTTATCTACATAAAAAAATTCTCTTCAAATTTTAGAAAAATACTAAGGTACTATTTAATGGGGATATTTTTTCCACTATAGCTTATAGTATTGTTGGTAAATCTCTTGTCCAGGGATCGTCAAGATTTTGGATCTTTTCTCTCTTTGGATTTCTACTCTGGCAGTATGCATACAATAAATAAATTTAAAACTTCTTCAATAACAGCAAAATTTGTATTTTGGTATTTTCAACAAATAAGTGGCGAAAACTAATTGTGGTGAAAAAAATTATTTATTATTTATAAAGATTTAAAAGTTCATTTTCTATTTCTACTGTTTTCTTCAAAATATAATCAATTTTCAAAGCTTTATTTTTTTGCAGTCCAAACAGCGAGAATGCATATTTTAAGAGTAACACGCAATTGCCCTTGAATTTGATAAAACCAATCATGATTTTTATTAATTTCAATTGCTCCAAGTTTACTTACTTGGCAAAACATTAGTTTTTGAAAACATATTGCCAGGTCTAATACGTCCATTGAAAAAGTCGAAATTAGACACGAGCCTATCCACAAATCCATTATGATCTCAAAAATATTTGTACTATGATATTATTTACTGCCTACTTTTAACAAAAAATTAAAGCATTAGTTTAAAAATCGACAAAATGTGTACATACAACGGCAATAGTTGGTAATTTTAATTCAATTTATTTACGTAAGTACGTTTTTTTTACGTACTCTGTAAAGCGTAGGTACCTACTGCAAAAATTTGGTATAAGTACTTAGGTAATTTCACGTAAGAGCGCCGCGAACAGATGCGTTTACGGCTTGGCGATATGGAACCCGATATCATAATACGCAAACCTTTTTATACCTACTATAGTGTGCACCTACAAAAAATATTTCAGGTCTGACCCGCAATATCGTGATAAAATATCTAGCTGAAATCTAGTATTCGAAATTTGTTTTTAATTTTTTTTTTGTTTATTTAAAAATAATAATGTCCATTGTTTTAATTCAATGAAGTTAAAAAGTTATGAAATAGATATGTAGAAACGGTTGAAAAAACAACGTAAAAACATTAAAACATGAATTGCAAGAAAACTAATCCACCGATTTGAAAAGATTTTTTAGGTATTAATTAAAGATAATTGTTTACTTTGTAATATTATTGAAAACAAATTCTGCCATGCGTCCATACAGTCCGTGAGGCCTAAAAACTGGAGCGATTTTCTTTAGTTTGTTGGTTTGATGATTCATTAATTGATTTAAATAAGTTTGTTTCGTTTTATTTATTTATTTATTTGTGGGAAAATTAACAGCAGATATTATTTTATAGTAACAACTATAAAATAATGAATATTAAATTATGCAAATTACAAATTTTCCAATGAATATAGTATATTATTAAAACATGTGCGACTCTGTAAAATAATTTTATATAATTATCTTAACAGCGAGTGGGGAGGGTGGAGAGAAATGTGGGACGGGAGTAGAAGGGAAAGTAAATTGTATGAATTAGTTTGGGTGCGAAAAAAAGAATGATATCCTATCTTTTTAAAATATATTGAACGTGTATATTCTACATGACTAGGTATATTTTATTATGCATGATGAACAATTGTTCGAACGTGTAAAAATGCTTACTATATAATATCAAATTCGCAATATTAAAAACGCAAACCCAAGATTTTTGCGTGTCACGGGACTGTTCGTTGAACTTGGATCCCACGCACCTTAAACGTGTGCGTTAATTGTGTATCTTGTATAACATGTTAATTTGTAACACAATTTTCAGTTTAATTTTCTCAACCATACAAATTATAATTCCCATTATTGCCATAAAATGTTTTAGTATGCACACATGGCTATTTATCGCGTTCAATAATAACATATTGATAATCTGTGTATTAAAAATAAAAAATAAATAATATGAGCTATAAACCTGAATTATCGGTATTATTTTCGACAAAAGTGCCCCATTGGCTCTAGAGGTTTTGAAACATTTGTTTGTTAAAAATCAGGTTTGTTATTTTTACGTTTTACTTTTTTTTTTGTACCTACATTACTTGTTATCTGTCAAAATCCCCTGAACTCAATTGTCATAATATCCAAACCTTCTTACCTTCTATAGTGTGCACCTACAAAAAATATTTCAGGTTTGGTACTGAAACGTAAGTCTGGCCGGTCGCTAGCTCTCGGTCTATAAAGACGGAAATCATCCGTACGTTTGCAAGATACTGACAACGCCATCATCACCACAGAATAATCGACAGTTTATCTGGATGCATTTTGGACAGTAATATTTTTCAATCTGTGGTAGGGGCATATTGCTATTTGCACGTTGCATATTGCTACGCTATGAGTCGGGACAAAGAATGACATATTTATCCGAAGGAACCATCAAAGCCGTCTCCTCCGCGGTAATCTGATTCGGGCGACCCTCGTACGTCACGAGGAACGTTTTATTTTATTTTATCCGCCTCGAGAAGCGATTTTTCCTGCCAGAAGATGTCGTCCGTGAGATATTGTTTCGAATTGTGTTTCAGGCTGGCGGTAACGTTGTGGTGCTATGGATAAACATATGTACACGCCATGTTCCTACACGTCTGCCCGGAAAAATAAATAATAACAGCTCAAGAAAAAGTCCGTTTGAACGTCTCGTATGCGAGCGTGTCCTTCTAAATTTATGTTGAGCCGACATTCGTCAGATATTGTTACCAAAATTTTGTTATGTTTTTTCCTTTCTAGATAGTATCGGCCATTCAGACTTTATTTTATTACCATTTAGTGTAGGGAAAAAGACCCATTTAATTTTGGTATTTATCTTTGAGAATAGGAAAGTAATGCGCATTCAATTGTGGCTGAATTTTAAATAATAAAACACTGTACCTACATAATAAAATCCTGAACATCCCGCGTTATATAGATGATTCGGTACTTCTAACAAGTAACATTGAGGATATGCAACTTCATAATTCTGAATCTAGTAGTAAAGATATGTGAGAAATTTGTGTTAGAACTTAATACAAACAAAACAAAATACATGCTCATAATCAAAAATAATTCAGTTGACTTGAATGAAAATCTTTACATAGCTGTAACGAAACTAGAGAAGGTAAAAGTATTGTATACTTGGGCAGCAACTTAAATGAAAGACGGGATCCTTCGGTTAAAATCAAATGCCACATAGACCAAGCTCATGCAACCTTTGTACGCATTAAAAAGATGTTCTGCAGTCATAATCTCAACCTTGGATTAGGAATTCGAATGGTCAGATGCTACGTATTTTCAGTATTATTCTATGGAAAGGAAGCATGGACGCTTACCGAAGAACTGAAAGGCGATTCGAGGCATTCGAGACGTGGATCTACAGAAGAATTCTCAAAATAAGCTGGATGGACAGAGTTACGAATGAAGATGTTTTGGCTCGGATGAATAAAGAAAAAGAAGTTATTAAAATAATAAAAATCCGAAAACTTCAATATCTAGGACATGTGATGAGACATCCAGAGAAATACGAGGTCTTGCATCTCATAATGCAGGAAAGATTGCAGGAAGTCGGGGCCCTGGAAGAAGGAGAACTTCATGGCTGAAAAACTTGAGACAGTGGTTTGGCCAGTCTACTCTGGAGCTGTTCCGGGCCGCAGTAAACAAAGTCCGCATAGCCAACATAATAGCCAACGTCCGTTAAACGGACAGGGCACGAGAAAAAGAAGAAAACACTGTAAGCGCTGATCATTGTGATCATATTAGTCTTCGAAACTGTTGAATATAATATAGGGTAATCATTATCCCAAAATTGCGATCTACAAAAAGTTATTCTTCCTTTTAACATGTGGTCTGTTGTCCTGTGAGGTGGATTTCCAGCTGTCCCTCCAGCTTCTGAGAGGTCGTCCGCGAGGGCGGGTTCAGTGAGGTTGATTATGTATAGTGCGATATATCTGGTGCTATCCAATCTCTGGACATGACCATTCCAGTCCATCGTATAATGTCCTCAGCGTCTCATGTCTATCTTATTCTGGTGTTTCTCACGCGATCCCTCAGTCTTCATCTCGGTAGTTTTTTAGTTTTTTTATTAGGTTCTATTCAGATACAATTTAACACATTTAATATAATAGTGTGTATGTACAATGTTATTGTTGATATTTGTGTTCTTAGTCCTCCTCCTTAGAGTCCGTCCTTAGAGGTTCCTGTGCTGAGGCGGACTAGTTTATAACTATTTATTTTCTATTTTTAAATTTCTACGTCGTTTTTTTTAATTTATCTGCATGGACTTGATTTAACCATACTTTTATCTTTTTTTGAACTCTTCAATCTTTTCAATATTTTTGAAGGCTGGAGGAAGGATGTCGTAGAGTTTTGTTGCAAAATAGATATAGCTTCTTTGGCCAAAAGTTGCGTTGAAAGTTGGTAAATTTCTATTTACCATTTTACTGCCTCTCGTGTTGTATGCCGGGGTTCTAATGTTTTGTTTTGTGTCTTTAAATTTTTCTCTCTAAAGTTCTAAGCGAATGCTCTTGGCATATATTTGTTTTATGTTCGGTACGTCAAGACATTTGAAAATCTCTTTTGAGGGCGTTCTGATTGGAAGTTTTAAAATGGTTTTTATAATGCTCTTTTGCGGTATACTTAAATGGTTGATATAATTTTCTTCTAAGACTCTCGCCTCGTAATCCAAAGGTCGCGGGTTCGAACCTCACTCCAGACCAGAAAGTTAGTCCTATTTTCATAGCACAAGCGTTTAGCTTATTTTGAAAATAGTAAGAATATTGATGTACACGTATTCCGTGTTCAATTTATTAAAAAAAAAAAATGTGGTGGCAGATCCCCAATAGGCAGTCTTCAATACGTTGCACTTACATATTGTGTGTCCTGCTGTATTACCCCTTATCTGCCGAAGTCCTCCGAACTCAGATGTGATAATATACAAACCTTCTTACCTACTATACCTAGAGTACCTACATCTACAGAAAATATTGATACAATTGCTTAGTCTCTTGGTCTATAACATTCATACCTTGGCCGCTCTTATGTAACATTGTACGCTTCGTCAAATTTGACATAATGAAATTTGACAGATGTCTTGATGTATCTCGTAGAAACTTTATGCACACATAAATAAGTTCAGCCTGTCTGTTTTGCCTCAGGATTTAATAACGTTAAACATCGAAACATACCATCTATGGCAGGTATCTATGACGCATACTTGAAACATTCTCAAAATAATAATCATTGCTATTCGGTATCATGACAGTTTTGTGTAATATTGCAACGCCGTCTTTTTTTTTATAATTTTGTGTAATATTGTCAATTTTGACGTTATTAAGTTTGGGATTAATGAATTAAACTAATCAGAAAGTTCTTAAACGTAAGCAAACAAATTCACAAATTTTGAATAATTAAAGTAATGTCTCTGCAGTTGACTATTATCAATTAGAGTAGGTTTTCGAGGTGCGAAAACGATCCATGGTTATTAGAATTAATTATCATCTCGGATGGACGTAAAATGAACATAACGCACGCTAAGATTCGCGAACTGAACCACGATTTTCTATTTATGGTGAGATGGCAAAGAAAACTGAACAGAAATCAGCTGTCAACTGTCAAATTGGCTGTCGCTGGAAAAAGTATTGCCAATTTCAAACAAATCTATATCTGTTGGTTGTTACACTTTATTCCTTTCTAACCGCAGTCAAAATGAGACTTGTCCCCTGTTGTATATATAAGATACATTTTCCTTTATGTGAAAATATAAAGATTTTTTTTCATTTCACTTGTTTTTCTAAATCGGAGAGCTGAAACCGTGTGGGATCCAATATTATCTTTTCACTCTTGGTACAGTTGCCGGCAAACTTCTTGAAATTTTTTGGCGTAGTGGGGGCAAAATTTGGGTCTCGTTGGTGGAATGGTACATGCGCAAACTTTTCCCCACTACGCCGTAAAATTTCAAAATGTTTGCCGGCTACTGTACTATAAAATCAAAATGAATGACTGATATAGAAAAAGCGAGACGGAGTGGTAGATGTTAAGTCAGTTGAAGTTAAGTCAAAGAGTCGGCTTATATTTTTTACCACTGATTGGTGTAACCCCAACATATACGACTAAGGGGCAGTTGTACCAACTAAGGTACTGATACACATGCTCATTGGTGGCACGTGAGCATGGGCAGTATCGAGCTATTGCTACTTGGTAGCATATATTTAAGCACATAGGACTCACTCGGCTGACCGAGTATTCCACAGACGCTATATAAAAATAATATAGCAAGAAATAATGCTTATGAAACTTTATTAATCGACATGAATAATTCAAATCTTACAATAAAAATTATAAAAACAATGAGATAAAAGTAGCATTTTCTGCCCCTAGTCCGTGACACCTCCACTTATGGGCATTAGCAATATAGGAGTATTACATATATAGTCTTACTATACATTTTTTTTTTTTTTTTTAATTTTAAATAAATAGAGATGCGAACACGGAATACGTGTCACATCAATATTCTTACTATTTTCAAACTAAGCTAAACGCTTGTGCTATGAAAATAGGACTAACTTGCTAGTCTGGGCTGAGATTCGAAACCGCGACCATTGGATCACGAGGCGAGTGTCCTAACCACAAGACCAACAAGCTACTCATTATTATTGTATTTTGGATATTTATGAGGATTACTATAAGTACCAACTGAATATTATTAATATTTAATTTATAGTTTAAAAAAAGATATTTGGGCTTAAGTTGTTCCGAAACGGGAGTTTAATAAAACCAAAGAGTGAATAAACTTTTATTCGAGTTCATCCATTTTCTATAAGCAACGAATTGTGGGTTAGCTAATGAAACCCAAGTCAAATATTAACATTTTAACCTACATTGATGCAAAAAATAGATGCATTATGCAACGAGCGGAACGATGAAATCAGATACTCAAAGTATTGCACTCCATTAAAGCAAAAATAAAATGAACATAAACCTTGTACGATGACGGACAGCTCGCCACCATCGCACGAGGGTCGGATATTAGAAAGAAAGATTTTCTTTCTTATGACTGATAATAAATGACACCCGAGATACACTTGGCCAAAGCTAACTCTGACACAGTGGACAAGTTGTACTTGCTGACTTGCTTGTTTGTACTTGCAGTTTTCCTGGAACGTCGGGCGCCGCTTCAATCGCAATTCTCCTGGCTTCGTCGAATCCGGAACAGTTGGTGTGTCCCTTCCGGAAGGCTAAGTTGAACTGAACTAACAATTTAACACACACGAAAAGGAATGTCGGTTCTCATCGAAAATAATTTCAACTGTCACTGCGCGGATTTTTTAAAAATTCGAATCCTAGCTAGCGATTGGCGCAGAACACATCGGGCGCCAGCCTAACCAATAAAATCATGGCGAGGCCCCCGCGCGCGGCGATTACGAAACAAACCTCTACCATAAAAATTCCAAAAAAATCTTTAAAAAAACTAACCCATAAAAACCAAGTTTTTATTTTACTCCCTTTCTCATTTTCGGGTTTTGTGTCTACCTTATGCGTCCGAATCTCCATACAACTTGTATGAAAAAAACATTAAAAATTTGAAAAATCCAAAATTATACTATAATTATTATTTTTTAACGAAAATTTGACAGATCTTTTGGATCGTTGCCACAAGTCTGCTTGCAAAGTTTCAGCTCGATTGGATCACGGAAAAAGGGTTAAAAATCGATCCAAAGTTTTTTCGTCAAACAAGCAGACGCCACGAGTTAAAAGAAAGGAAGTAAAAAAGAAACCCATAAAAAAGAAAAAAAGTTTTTTCAATACTCCCTTTCTCATTTTCGGGTTTCGTGTCTACTATATGCGTCAGAATCTCCATACAACTTACTGAATTGTATGAAAAAAACATTGAAAATTTGAAAAATTCAAAATTATACTATAATTATTATTATTTTTTAATGAAAATTTGATAGATCTTCTTGATCGTCGCCACGAGTTTGTTTGCAAAGTTTCAGCTCGATTGGATCATGGGAAAGGGCAGACACAAGCAGACGCCACGAGTTAATATAAAGGGAGTAAAAAGAGACGTCAACTCAATTCTATGCTAAAATTTATGTTGAAAATATATCAAGAGTTGGGTAAATGGGGAGGGGGAAAATGTTACTTATGTTATCCGCCGGATCCTAAAGAATAAGTTTGCAAAATTTGGATCAGATCTGTCAGTATATATTTTTATGGAAAATATATGGGGGGGGGGGGGTAAATGGGTAGGGTTGACGTGTTGCCTATGTTACCCGGCGGGTCCTAATGAATATATCTTAGTATTCAAAATTTGGTTCAATGTAGATTTGTATAAAGAACAGAGACAAACAAACAGACAGATATTGAGTCTTATTGTTATAGATAGAAGATTGTATACCGTAAAATGGGGTGAATAGAAACTGGTAGGTGAATAGAATCAATTCTCGGTAAAATTTTTAAAGCAGTCGTAGACGTCTTGCGAAAAAAGTAAGTACTTTAATTTATTTTATTTTTGATCATTCGATATTAATTTTACTCATTGGTAACACTTTATCATAAATAAAGTTCCTTACAGTTTGAAATATTGCATGTGAAATATCAGTTACAGAAGTCTGCATTTTTGTATAGCGTCGAAATTTACTTATATATAAAACTTTCATCTAAAAATTCGAGTTAATTTAAAAGAGATTAAAATGTAAACAATCATTAGTTATTTGTGAAACTGTTTAAGTAATTGAATTTGTTATAAATAAGATTATATTAATGTTAATCTGTCAGATTTAAAATGATGGGATGAATAGAAACTAAAAGTGGAATGAATATAAACGTATACTGTAGTGAATAGAAAGACTGGAATACAATCAAGTACAGTAGCCGGCAAACATCTTGAAATTTTACGGCGTAGTGGGGGGAAGTTTGCGCCTGTACCATTCCACCAGAGACCCAAATTTTGTCTTCTGCGCATTCCCCCACTACGCCAAAAAATTTCAAGAAGTTTGCCGGCAACTGTAATAGTTATTAATTTGAGTAGCTTGTTTGTGTACCTAATGGTCATGACGCTCGCTTAATGATCTGGTGGTTGGTGGTTCGAGCCCCATTCCTGGACACCATCAAGTTCCTATTCTTTAGCTTATTTTGAGAATACTAAGAATACTGATGCAACATGTATTCCGTATTCGCATCTCTATTTATTTTTTTAAAAAATGCTTGTAAAACATTTATTTTTCATTTAAGAATAATCTTATATTTGTCTTACAGACAAAAAGCAATGCCACGACATTATAAGCCTGATCCGAGAAGTAAGACATATTTGACGCATACTTATGAAAATATGTATTGTAACGTAGGTAATATGTATAAACAGAATCACGCACTCATGTCAAGTGACAGTTGTTTCAAATGTTCACAATACTACCGAAGATTCCAGAACAACCTAGCGTAGTCTACGGCTTTCAAGAGACATCTACAAAGAGAACTTGGGAGAAAACACTATAAAAGTCTCGAAGGTTTGAAAAATTCAACGTTATGGGTATAAATAAACGGATCCAGGCCGCGGAGGGCCATTGTTATTTTGACGTTTCCAGCGGCGCGGCTCCGGCATGGCTCTGGCGGCGATTCACGAAGCGAAAACAATGTTACTGTCAGGCGTGTGAACTAAGCGACAGTTAATTAAGTGAAGTATTTACCTGTGTGCGATATTTGAGCGAATATGTTGGAAAAAGTTCTTACGTAGCGAGATGAACCGGAGCGAATAGTGTGTATTCAGCGAATACGTGCTGAAATTGGACGGATTGTTCTAGTGAATAAAGTATTAACGCGATTATAAAATGTCTATTTACGAGAGATAAATTTGCGAAACAGTTTAATTTAAATAATAGCGTTAAGTTAAACAGTGTTAAGAGACTTTGTACGTTTGTTTAATTAATAAATCCGTTATTGCATTCCAACATTTTATTTAATTCCTCCTGCAGCTACGACACGTGACAGTATTATTCACTAATTTTTGTTGGAAATAGGAGAAAATGAGGTGAGTCTGTGCTGCAAAAAATAATATAAATTATTATTAAAAATTATCTTTTTTTGGCGCATTCAGGGTAAAATTTTCATTGTAACAGAAGTTGCGCACGCAGCTTGCGTATGTAGTGGAAGTATGTAGTGAAATCGTATAGAGAAAATACGAGACCACGAAATGCACTTGCTTATTATTTACTGTTCCAGTAATATCTAAATATAATAATTTCGTTCGAATTCAAAGCTAAATAAACGAAATTACTAACAGCACGAACCCCGGTCGCGCAGTGCAGCAAGCAGCAACTAATTGACTTAGCTATCTCCGGTTTTCCTTAGACCGTCAAAAATATACTACATAATACTTATATTATATACTAGCCGTACGTAGGTACACTCGTGAAAAAAAAAACATAATTTAAACAATATTTATTTTTATCTATTACAGATAATTCCCCTACAATACTAAAAAAATATTTTTTAAATTTTATTTGTTTTCTCCGTTTTTTTAATAATTTCGGGTATAATTAAAATATAATATTTAATTTTAACGGACGCATAAAAAATATTAATATTCTTTAGAGGCACCGGATATCGAACATAAGATATCCTGATACGCAAAGCGAGCGTTATATCATCTTTGCGGCGACTTTGAAACTAAATCCCGCCCCGCCCGCACCCGGCGGTAACCCCACGCTCTGTCATTCAGTTCATTCTCGTATTTGAGCGTGAGCTGTGACATCTTGATTTCCAATATACACTGAATTATTATGTTCAAAAAATCCAAAACAGTCCGGGATGGTGCAAGAACAATTGCCAACGAAGTATTAAAGTTTTACGAAGCTGAAAAGTAAATAATGGACCGATATTACCGTTTGACAGGTAGACAGATAGAGCGGCCCCCATTACTGGTTTGTTACTTAAGTGTTGCCCGACCAAATTTCTATTAAAGGCTCCGACACCGGTCACCGGACATTCTGTACATTATGTATTGTGTAATAAATTTACACCTTGGCAACTTCTGTTACACGACAGGGACGCCCTCCCTCGCTCACTAATTTATACAGGTACGTCTATACGCTCCCAATTAATCAACACGCCAAAAAAGTCATACAGGAATATTTACCAGAATTTCAATTTTTAGTTGTATAACGCATTAATTGTATTAAAATTAAAATAAAGTAATAAAATTGCGTTTCTTTTAAAAAAAGTTTATTTCCTTATCGTAATCCGATAAGGAAATGAACTTTTTTTTTAATAAGGAGCAATTTTTAAATAAAACTATTTTTGATTTACCGTTCGTTCCCTATTACTTTAAGTAGAGAATTCCTCGCAGTCGAGGCTACTACCACAAATGTCTATTTCACTGAATTTAGTCTTCTGGCAATTGTTGCTCAAAGATTTTTGTATTACTTTTACCGCGAACATGAGTACACGCATGTTTTTTTTTCATCTAATGTACATACACGTAACTAGAACAAATGTAAAAAACAAGGCAGGCAGTAAATATTTTCACCAGAAACGTGGATTTTATTTTGATCTTTCTATAAAGTTATTTTTATTTTGAGAATATGGTATCCAATCAAAGGTAAATATTTTCGTATATTTTGTTTAAACTTTTAATATATTTTTTAAATTATTGTAAATAAAAACTTAATAAATATTATGCATTTATACAATTTTAAAATAAGTTATGTTTATTTATTCATTCTTTTAACTGTATTAATTCACCCTATAACATGTTCCATTAATCCCATTATATTTTTCCATTCACCCCATTAAGTGTTTATAATCACCTCATTATACGTATTCACCCCATAAAAAAGAGAATAGAAAATTGGCATAAATTTAAGAATATCTCTGAAAATAGCAACGTTTATTTATTTTGCCGACTGAAAATGGATTTAAATTAAAAAAATATATTTAGAGCCAAAAATATATTAATATTATTAAACTCACATCTTGGCATGGATATGAATGTGGAAATAAATGTGTTTCAATTTACCCTATTTTACCGGTATGTTATAAAGCAGTGAACTACCACAGAATATAGACCATGAACTACTTCATATTTTAACTTTCGATGCTACATATGAATGTACCTTTATATATGGGACCCTTTATTTTTTTCCAAGGTGAGGTTTTTCGAAGTCGGTTGGTGTTACTGATTTTTTAATGAGAGGGTATTTCTATGGTGAGAGGTTATGTTGTTTTTTGACAGTACTTGTACTTAACCATACTTAACCTTTAAGAATGTCGTATTTTAACCCATTTTCGGCATTTCAAAGGCTTTTAACTGTTCCAGAATCGGTGCTCAAAGGTATTTATCATTTTCGAAATGTTAATATATAATTTTATTCATTGAATGCTAAGCGACTGGCCGATTATACAATTTTCAGTGATTTAGTTTTGTTAATTTTAAAAATGTTGACTTGAATTTGTTTCGTAGAATGCGTTCGTAACGCCAGTAAGAAGGCTAAAGGCAGTACACAAAATGTTCACACTAAGGTAAAACCGAAGCACCGCGGATGGAAGAGACAGGATGGTCATGTAGTGCAACCGGGAACCAAACTTGCCACCCAAAGATCCCTCAGGTTTCATCCTGGCTTGAATGTAAGTTATGATAACGTAGGCCTTCATGTGTGTATTATTGATCCTCTTTTATTTTCACTCTTTACCAGTTAGATCTGAACTTTCCTCCCCATACTTACCCTCCATCCTATTATTTTTATTTTGCTGCAATTCCATGTAAAACTTGGAAGACGGTCCACTTCATGTCTAATATTCACATGTAATTTGATTTGTTTCTTAAACTGGACTGTTGGTTTCCCACCTTACCTTAAGATTACGTTACATGTTAGCTGATGCTCTTTCCCTACTTGTTTGCCATCTATTTTGTTAGAAGTGAAACAAGAGATATATAATTAACTGACCATTATTTTTCTCTGTGGAGATTGGCAAAGAAGATAGAATGCCTCACCCTTCTGTCCTGGTACACCACTTGGGCCTCATCCACTTTTGTACATATTCGGTTGCTTAAGTTTTTAACAGGGCCTTCCTTCAATATTTGGGGATAAATGCAGAATAGGGCGTTGGGATTTCTAATATTAATTAATAACTTTTTTCGATATAATTAAGTATTCTGATTCTAATAATATCGTAAAATAATGTCGCACAATTATATATATTTATATTATACGAGTAAATCCAATTTAAAAATCGTAATTATTTTCATAGTAAGTTTTGACAATTAAACCTTTTCCTTTGAAAGTCTGTAAGTTATATGAAATATAAATAAATTTTTCCGGTAAATTTAATTGTCCTAATTTCAATAATGTCATAAAATAATGTCGCACTCTTATATTTATTAATATTATACAAGTAATTCCAATTAAAAAATCGTAATTATTTTCTTCATAAATTTAACAAATAAACGATTTTATCATAGAATATAGACCAAAAAGATTTTATCCATTTTATCCAAAATGCAAACTATACACAACACGATATTTTATTCAAAGATAAAAGTAGGTACTATAAAACAATAAAATATACTGCATTACACACAGTTTTAATTGAACAAATAATAATATTAAAGAATGATTCCACAAATTAATGAATAAATTATACATTCAACTATAAAATAAAAATAACGAAACATAACGTGATCTAAAAATAAATTCGCAATAAAAGTAAATAACCTAAACTATAAACTTGTAATTAAATTAACTTTTCAAACCTAACCTAACCTATAAATGTATAATTAAATTAACAAACCAAACCTAACCTAACCTATAAATTTGTTATTAAATCAACTAACCAAACACAACCTAACCTATAAATTTGTTATTAAATCAACTAATCAAACATAAACTAACCTATAAATTTGTTATTAAATCAAGTAACCTAACCTAACCTATAAATTTATTATTAAATTAACTAACCAAACCTAACCTAACCTAACCAAAACTAATAACCTAACCTAACCTAACCAAAACTAATAACCTAACCTAACCAAAACTAATAACCTAACCTAACCTAACCAAATAACCTAACCTAACCAAAACTAATAACCTAACCTAACCAAAACTAATAACCTAACCTAACCAAACCTAATAACCTAACCTAACCAAAACTAATAACCTAACCTAACCAAACCTAATAACCTAACCTAACCAAACATAATAACCATATACATATAATAATTAACTAAAAAACAAAAAGAAAAAACATTATAAGACACTCACCAATTCAAAATGAAATTAATCACTTTCATCTTCTTAATTAACTTTTGACAGTCTTAAAATCCGGCCCATTAATAAAATACAAAAAGTACCTACGTTCAATATTCATCATATTTATTTCGTCTATAAATATTTTGTCATGTAAACTTATACATTGTCTATGATTTTCATATTTTTCCTCAGATATTACCTATGAAATGTCGAAATATACGGTAAATTTTTCGAAACTTTAAATTGTGATATCTTATTTAATACTTACTATTTAAACGTAAATTATCTTTCATTTTGTTATTAGCACATTCAATAATATAGTGAAATACTCATTTTCGTTGTTTATGCAATGGGACCACAGGGGATTTAGCCCCTATTATGAAAAAAATTACGATTTTTAAATTGAAAATACTCGTTTAATATAAATAAATAATATTGTGCGACATTATTTTATGACATTATTAAAATCAGAATACTCAATTATACAGAAAAAAGTTATTAATTATTATTAGAAATCCCAACGCCCTTTTCTGCATTCCACCCAATATTTGGTTTATCTGATCATGCCAGGAATGTTGCTCTCTTTTTTTTCTTATTTTTATTTATTATTTTACAATTAACAAAGATCCTGCTAACTATGAGTTAGTTATCACAGGTTCCTTCTAGTACTAATGAATATACCTTACTATTTAATAACAGCGCTGGCTTACATAAGAATTTATGAAATTATGTATATAAAAATAGTTAGGATGCAGAGAGAATTTATAAAATTATATAAAAATAGTTAGGATGCAGACAGTTCACTATTGTTCATAATAAACTCCCTGCATGCCACTTTTACCTTTGAATATGAATCCACCTATTCCTTTTGCCTTCAACACACACCTCATATTTTTTTCTTTTCCATTCTCTCCTCGCTCATACATTCCACATGACCATTTCAGCATTCCTTTTTTATTCTATCATTACACACACTCTTAATTTGTTCATTCTTCACTATGTAGAGATAGGTGCAGTTGTTATTGTTATTATTTGTTTTAGGTTGGTTTTGGATCGGATGCAACATTGTATGCGATTGAGGGTGGTAAGGTAGTCATAACCTGCGAGAAGATCGATCCCAACTGGGACCACCCTTGGGTACAAAGGGCTTACGCTGGAAGGGAGAACCAAGTTATATACAAGAAGTACTTCAATATCATAACTTCTCCCCAACACAATAGATTTAAACTGATTGATCAAATATAAATGCTTCATGCTGTGTATAAAAATAATTGCGGAAGATTATTGTTTTATTCCTCCGATGAATATTATTCGGGTACTAGACTAGCTTTTAAATTAAACCAAATTTATGTTTACTTTTCTTTTATTTTTACCCAAGCGGCCAATAGGACCTACTGAAAATGTGATTAGCGACTGACTGACCCAAAATATAAATAAGAATGATTTTCGATTTATTAAAAGTACATATTTATTAAAGTATATAAAATTCAATTAATTGTTATATTGGGTTTAAGAAATACAGGGACACTAGACATTAAAATTTTTGTAAGTTACAAAATATATGGTATCAAATGTTGGTATCAATTTGGTGTAACGTGTGTGTTAAAAACATACATATATTTTGAAACTAGAAAAATACAAATAAATACCTACACAAAAGAGTCTGAATTCATACACCTAGCATAAATTCTTTGAATAATGTAATATAAAAAAAGTGTTTTGATACCATGTACACTGGATTCTCTTTTCACATGTTTTTTTACACAGTTTCAAAATAACACTGCTGCATTGCTTGCAACTCAGTACTATGAGAGGAAAGTGGGACGGGAATCGCGAGACTGTGGATGCAGTACAGTCAGCCTGTGGGTTCTGTTGAACATCGTGGACGCTTGGCGTGATCAGCGAGTGGTGGTGTGTTTTCTTGATATTCCTCTTCATAAGTTAACTAAAACTAAACCAATAAACCCGAAAATTTGAACAGAAATATTCCACAGGCTCAAGTGATGAAAGCGATGTAGTACCAAATGTGCGTAAATGGGTTCGTCCATTGTCTGATTGCGATAGTGAATAAATAATCTTTTGTTACAATTTATAAAGTATTTTATTAAAATAAAATTAAGATATGATTACAAGAGGAAAACGTATGCACTAATATTTTTTATTTTAGTATACTTTTATTGCATATTGCGTGAAACATATCCACCACATAAAAAGAGAGTCCAGTGTACAGATATGATTTTTTTTTGCCGAATGCCTAACAGTTATATATCACTGTCCAAAGTTTGGGTGAGAAATACCAATGACGAACTTTGAGTAAATAAGAAGAAAAAAAGATTTACTGAAAAGACTGTGTGCAGGTGGGTTATCGTATTATTGTTGGGCCATATTATATTCGCTGCAAACACCTGGCAATTTAATAACAAATATCACTTTTCACGAAAACTATGTCAGCGCCGGCCAGTGAAAATATACCTACTGATAACTAAAATTACCTATATTATTTGTGTTTCATTCTACAGATTCTTTTCTAGATACCATTTACAAAATTATTTAAAGAATTATAATAATAATTGCAAGGCCACGTAATGACAAACTATAGGCACGTCTCAATTTGGATGCAAAATTGTTTAATTTGGAGAATGATCATTGATATTCGGATTTTTCTGTTATTTAAAAAAGTTTTACAGCTGGCTTAACATTCCGGGAATTTAATAATGTTAAGTCATTAAATTTTTATTCCAAATGTTTTATTGACGGAGTGCCTTTGTGTCCCATACTTATTGATTTTGTTAACCGCAGTGTTACTAGGTACATGAATACAGTTAAGGAGTCCCAAAACCATATTTCAAAACAATTTTTAACTTTTTACATTAGAAAAAGACAGATAGCGGATTTTCTGACATAGCGGTTTGAAAAAAGAGCGGCATCCAAAGTGTTAAAGCAGTCTTTATTTATTTTTCAGTGCTGTTTAGTTTTTATCTCTTCATTTAATTAATTTTCAATTTCAATTTCAATTTCAATTTCAATTTTTATTTATTACATAATATGTACATTACAAACATTCTGTTCAATGCATACATATTACATATTAAGATAGAATGAATCTAATTTTAAAAAAATTCCCAATATATTAAGGTTTTTTGCTACTTTTATATGAATTTGTCGCTTATGTCTTTACAGTAAAAGCTCGTTAATACAAACAACTATAAATCGAAATTCGGTATAATTCGAAAAATTTAATGATATTTTATCCCCCTCAAATGAATTTTCATACAAAATGCTTCCTATAATTCGAAAAAATTGCTAATTCCAAATACGAAAAAATTTCCAGACAAAATTATGAAATTTGACACAAAAGTCATTTGTGTAAATGTTAACATTTTCTCACCATTTGCTAGTGTTTTTATACCCGCGCTGACCGAAATGACCGCTCACAGGCCTTTGATCATCTATATGACAGTAATAAAAGTCATAAAACATCCCTAACTGGCCGGCGGCCGCGCACACAGGGTAAGGATGTTTAAAGGTACGCGCGCACTCGGCATAATGTCGCACCGCAGTGTTGTAACAAAGGCTTTTGAATCGTAGTGCGCGCACTTAGCGGCAAAATAACGCAGCGGCGAAAAATCGGTGAAATGTTACAACTCTCTTGCGGCGCGGCGGTCAGCGGAAAAAAAACGCATCTTTTTAAAGTCATGACCGCGCGCGCTACGCGCTGTTTCGCTGTACCACATATTTTATGTGAAAGAACAATGGGCTACAAGCAATAATTCTGCTGATCTAGATGAAGATTTTAACATTGAAATGCTAATTACGAAAGTTGAAAGAAGACCACCATTGTATGATATCACTTCAAAAGAATATAGTGATAGAAACATTAAACATTTCTGAATGGAGTATTTTTATATGTGATAGAAGGTCCAACTAGTTTTAAAAGTTCATAAAAACATTATTTATTCATTCGATAATAGGAAGAATTTTTCGTTAAATTCATAAAATATTTTAAAGAACTGCCCGTAAATGATCAGCGGCATTATGCCGTAGTGCGCGTGCCTGCTGTTTTCGCCGCGCGTCAAAATGTCGCAGGTTTTTTCGCCGCGCGGCGAAAAAACGCTAGTGCGCGCGTACCCTTATGACTGCTGTTTTATAATATCCCGCCAAAAGACGTGATTAGTTGAAGTTTTGTCGCCAGTTTTGAAGTTTTAAATTGTTACAGCTTTGTGTTTTATTAAGATTGAAAATATATCGCGTGAAAACATTATGTCATTGACTTTTTTTTTGTGCTTTTATCTGTGATTTCCGTGAAAACTTTCGATATTTTAGTCTCTTCATTTACGATTTTAATATATTTTTTGTTATTTGATAAGTGTGTAGAATATTAGACATTTTATTATGTTCATGTGTTAGATTTTAGTTATTTTCGCATTTTATTTTGACTAGTGTTTCGTTTCAAATTAAAATGGCGTCAGTTCGCAGCGCGTACAAAACTTTAACTATTTCTATGAAAATGGATTTGATTAAAGACGTGGACAGAAAAAATGAGAAATAAGGGCAAGATTGCGTAAAATATGGTATCGCCAATTCGACTGTTTCAACAATTCTAAAAAATCGCGCCAAAATTGAAAAGCGCAGTGAAGTGATGTACAATATTTGCTGTTTTCATTTTTTCTGTTTTAAAATTGAATTGATGTCTCAAGATCATAAATAATTTTAATTTTATTGAAACAACTAACAAAAATGAATGCAATATTGACCAAATAAATGTGTTTAAAAATACATGTTAAAAATACATTTGTTTGTACACTTGGAAATGTTTAGAAAGTGTGTTGATGGTTTAAAAACTTCCTACTAATTCTACTTCCCTAATTCGAAATTCGAATTTTTTTGTTGAATTTCGGTCCCCTGAATTTCGTATTAAAGAGCTTTTACTGTATATATAAGCGACAAATTGTACATGTGTTGTTTTTGTTATTAAAAATATATACATTCCGATTTGGCGACCTAAGATATTTCATATGTTTTGTAAGATGTATTAAGACAATGCTGTATTTACAAGTCGCCATTCTGTACTCACAATTTTAGGAGCTGTCGGAAATTACATCTGCAAAAGGAAGGCTGAGTAGGTTAGATCACCAAATGTGCAAGTGCGACACATTTTTTACAATTAAAAAACAATGATGTAAGAAAGATGGCTGTTTAATATTTTTTATACAATACATATTATTGAAAATTAAACAATGGTGAAAATAAGGGGCCAAAGAATTTACAAACGGTATGCATAGATGGTATTTTATATAATTAAAATAACTAAACAAGATTATGATTTATTTGTTTATCTCAAAAAATGTGAAATTAAAACTTGAAAAATGCCTTCAAATATAACATTTTATATTATGTTTTTTTTCTGTCTTTATTTTTTCACATCGTCCTTTACGATTGGAATACGTGGGCTTTCAAAACGTCTGCGCACCCCACATTCATGTTGTGTCTAACGTGTCATTTTCCAATAATCATATTAC